>JANIWD010000089.1:0-61733 GCA_030557875.1 Candida neerlandica | reverse complement strand
TTCCCACCTGTTGTCCAAACTGAGTTCACTTCTACTTGGACCACTACCAATGCAGAGGGATCAGTTGTCACGGAATCTGGTATCGTCAGTGAATCTGGTACATATTTGACTACATTGAGTACATTCCCACCTGTTGTCCAAACCGAGTTCACTTCTACTTGGACCACTACCAATTCAGCAGGATCAATTGTTACCGAATCTGGTATCGTCAGTGAATCTGGTTCATACTTGACAACATTGAGTACATTCCCAACCACTGTTGCCGCAGAAGCTACTACAGAATATACTTCCACTTGGACCACTACCAATGCAGAGGGATCAGTTGTCACGGAATCTGGTATCGTCAGTGAATCTGGTACATATTTGACTACATTGAGCACATTCCCACCTGTTGTCCAAACTGAGTTCACTTCTACTTGGACCACTACCAATTCAGCAGGATCAATTGTTACCGAATCTGGTATCGTCAGTGAATCTGGTACATATTTGACTACATTGAGTACATTCCCACCTGTTGTCCAAACTGAGTTCACTTCTACTTGGACCACTACCAATGCAGAGGGATCAGTTGTCACGGAATCTGGTATCGTCAGTGAATCTGGTACATATTTGACTACATTGAGTACATTCCCACCTGTTGTCCAAACCGAGTTCACTTCTACTTGGACCACTACCAATTCAGCAGGATCAATTGTTACCGAATCTGGTATCGTCAGTGAATCTGGTTCATACTTGACAACATTGAGTACATTCCCAACCACTGTTGCCGCAGAAGCTACTACAGAATATACTTCCACTTGGACCACTACCAATGCAGAGGGATCAGTTGTCACGGAATCTGGTATCGTCAGTGAATCTGGTTCATACTTTACTACATTGAGCACATTCCCAGCCACTGTTGCCGCAGAAGCTACTAATCAAAACACAAAGTCGGTCAAGAGCACAAACAGTGAAGGCAGTACATCTGTTGAAACAGCAATTGTCAGTGGAGGCAAATCAAATTTAGTAATATCTGCATCGTTAAGTTCGTCTGAAGGTATTGAAGAAGTTATTATTACAGAGTACACAACCATTTATACAACAATTTGCCCTGAAGGAACTTCGGGTCTTGAGACAGGTGTTGTAGTTGTGTCTACGAACGAAGAAGGTTCTTGGTTTACATCTACTAGCGTTTTACCAAGTGGTACTGAATCTTCTATCCAAAACACAAAGTCGTTGAAGAGCACAAAAAGTGAAGGCACTGCATCGGGCAAATCAAATTTAGTAATATCTGCATCTTTAAGTTCGTCTGAAGGTACTGAAGAAGTTATTATCACAGAGTATACAACAATCTATACGACCATTTTCCCTGAAGGAACTTCAAGTCTTGAGACGGGTGTTGTGATTGTGTCTACGAACGAAGAAGGTTCTTGGTTTACATCTACAAGCGTTTTACCAAGTGGTAGTCACTCTTCTATCCACATCCTGGAACTGGTTAAATCAACTGAACAGGTTCAATCACAAATTACTGTTACAAATACGATTACTCAATCCACAAGTTCTAATAAGGTTTCTGCTACCACTGGAGTTGGTCATAGTAGCGTAACTTATACTGTTGGTTTAGGATATAATCAAAGTACAGTCATCCAGTCATTTTCAACTTCAGCATCAGCAGCAGCTTTATCATCATCATCTGGAGCTCCAATTGTTTCAACAATTGAAAACTCTTCAAGCATAGTCAAGATCCCATTTGTTTGTTTGATGATTTCATTGCTTGTTTCGATAATTTAAGAATACCCCCACTCCCACTCCAACCCCCTCGATTCTTTTGTTTTGATTTGTTTTATATTTTCTTGATCAGTATTATTTTTTTCGTATAAGTACTTGTTTACTTATGTTATTCCCTTTTCCTTTTCCTTTTCCTTTTCCTTTTCCTTTTCCTTTTCCTTTTCCTTTTCCTTATGCAATTCTTCGAATAGATTTTTTTAATTCAAATGGAGTTCACTTGTCATTCATGATTAGACTTAGATTTTATAATTTTCGGTTAGCTGTATGCTATTAGTTTTCCTTTGTTCGGTAAGTAGATATAGATTATATGTATAATTGAATATGTTCTGTTAATTATTTCGTATTTTATGTTACTTTTATGACTGTAGGTGTTCGATTTCTTTATCAATTGATAATTGTGTACTTAACAATTTGTATAAGAAAATAAAGCTCCGTAGTTTACAACAAACCCAAGTACAACAAACCATAACTGAAAATAGTCGACAATATTTACACGTTAGTAAATCCCAGTTATTTATTTGCTCTCTTCTTGTAATCTCAAACAATGGTTACAGTCTTTGTCCTTTCTTTAAAAAAAAATACCAAAAGCTTTCTTTGATTAACACATGACATAGAAAATATTCGTGCCGTTCATTGATATTGTTTTCCTATTGTTATCCTTTCCATTCATTGAATAATGAGAAGATAAGAGGGATAAAAAAACATACTTAACAGGCACAATATTTTTTGCGTGTTTATCCCTACTTACCGCTCTCTTCCTTTGTGATATTGGGTGCCAAAGGTGAGTGGCACAAAGGTGAGTGGCACAAAAGTTAGCCACATTTTTCTTTCCCTGATAATGGGTTTATGACAATGTCACTTCTTGCTCTAACACCTATATAAATGAAAATGAATTTCCCTTAGATAGATGGATTTTTTATATTTTAACAATCTTATTCTTTTTTTTTTTTAATTCTGATAGTTCCACAGATTATCAATTATTAATTTTATCCAATATTTAACAATGGCCAAACAACTGTCATTCTGGGAAAGAGATTTTGTTCTCTTGAGTTTATTCAACGGTTATATTCAAGTCGGTATCACTCATGGACAAGATACTAAAGAAACATCTAAATCAAAATCTGAATAGTTTTGCCTCTGTTTGATGGTGGTATTTGATTTTATAACATATATATATATGTCTATTTGTTTCCTTTATCTTTCAAAATATACAAAACGAGTGTAGATCGAAGTATATGAATAATGATGATCTTAGATTAGGAATCTCTTAATTTTATTAGAACATTTGAGAATAGAATATCTTATTCCCGGTACTAATTTTTTGTGGTATCACTTACTCGAGGTGTGAGTGTGTACAACCTATAACCGATATATGAAAACATAACAAAAACAATAAAATTGCAAACCATACACCCAATAATCTCTTCAATTCAAATTAAACTTTTTGCTATCTATCATTTGCTATCGTACAATCATTAGCTAACAAGCTCAATGGCTACTTATACAAAGTCTAACTTTAAAGTATTAGAAACACTTGTGCCTGGTCCAATTGTAACCTCGCCTGTGTTACCAAATGATATCACCAACAACAACAACAACTCAAACAAGAAACCTAATACCCCTTTACAAAACCTAAAATTTATAACATTTTCCTTACCTGTGTTTTCAAGATACAAATACGGTGCATATAATAACAATGCACTATTTACTGAAGAAATGGAAACATGTTACAAAACCATGGAAAATACAGCTATTCAAGTCATAAGGAAAACTGCATTAATAATTAGACATACGTGGAAGTATGCCAACAATACACCTCATTTTGCTCAACAATTTATGATTTTATTTGATTCTATATTTGTAGATCTACCATTATCTTATGGTAAACAAGAACCTATCATAGTTGATAAAACCAGAAATTTTTTGTTGGATACATTTGACGATTTGTATTTCCACCGACAAATACAAGCGATAGTTCATGATATTTTCTTAGGCTTGGATAACGTACAATTGAAGAATTGTATTGTTGAACTGTTGGAATTGAAATATGGGTACCAAATTCCCGTGAATTTTTTCGTTATTGGCGTGTGCAGTTTGGCATTGCAATTGTATCGTGATCAAATACTGCCAATAAAACCGAACAATGGAAGCAAGTCAGGGAAATTTAATTGGTTGGGTATTAAAAAATGATAACCAATAGAACTTTGCCTTATCATATACATACGGGTAATGTTGAGTAGTCGATACCATCATTGAGAATGTAAGGAATCAAAACTATGACGTCAGTTAATTACAATATTCTCTTACGCGTATTTGGTACCTGGATTGCGGAGAAAATCGTCGCCAAGAAAAAAAACACGACAAAACCATTCAGATTCTCTATTCGGGGTGCAACTTAAATTTGGAGCCATTTAATTCAATGGAATGAAGATACAAATCAACACAGGTTTGAGATAATGAACAATGGTGGGATGATGTAATTATTGAATTTGAATATCTAGTTTCTATTTCGAAGGAAATAAAACAAAAAAAAATGAGAGGGAATTTTCGAAACTACTGAAACCAATAGGGGGAGAAAAAGGAAAAGGAAATTTAAATCCCTCAAATGAAAAAATTTTCACGTCCCCAAAAAGTGTTGCAAAAAAAAATTGCCATCACTTTGTTTTCGTTTTCGTTTCTGCAGTTGCTCGTATATACTTTAAAAATGAATCGCAAAGCAAAAATCCATGAAATCCATGAAATCTTCACTTTTGATTGGCGGTATATGTTCATTATCATAAGTGCCTCCCAACGTGTGTTAAACATGCTCGGGTGTTCATTACTCATGATTCTTTATGTCGTAGGTTAATTCAAATCTCGCCACTAAATAAGAACCACAGAATGCAAAGATTTGATGATTGATTATTATTTGAGGGATTTTAAACACTACAGATTTGATTTATGCAAAGTAGGTACGTACACGTAAAAAATCCTGGCTGTGTTTTATTTCGTAATACACAAAATCGAAATCCAAACTTGACCATTCAGATTAAATTTTGTAAACTTTTGTAAAGCCTTACATTCAGGCTTTCGACAATCTGACTGGAATATACAATGGTAACATATAGGGGGAAATGCCTTTATCACATCAAGAGGGGATTAAATAACTTTCAATTAAATGTCTAGAAGTAACCACGAGGATAAGAAAGGATTGCCATTTGATTTAAAATAAAAATTAAAAGGAAAAGGGAAACGGCAAAATGGAAAAATGGAAAACAGGAAAATTTTTATCCAGAGTATAAGAAAGAAAAATCCCTCATAGTTAAAAAAAAAAGAAAGAAGTAAATTACCATTACTTTGTAAAATTCAGGTTTCTTTCTTGCTCTATTTTTTTTATTTTGCTAATTACGTAAAAAGGCTTTGTTTTCATTTAGTCCTCTCTCTATCTTCCCCTTGGTGTTTCACTCTTTCTCTCTCTTTCTCCCCCCATAGTACAAATATCTATGGCGAATTAACTATGAGTGATTTTTCTTTTCACAGCCAAAATAAAAAAAAAATTTCATACAGGTATATACACAAATTGTAGTAGATTATAAAAACCTACCAAAATTTCCTACCAAAAAAATTATCCCATCTACTTCTTGTATTTCTCCTTCCCTTTCTCTTACTCTTTACATTTATATTTATATTTGTTTGGATCAAAATAAGGATTAGCTACTAGGTTATTTTTTTTGGGGTCTCATTTACATGCAACAACCTTCTTCTCCCTCAAGGAAATCATTTGACAATGTCAAGAACAGAAACACTCAAGGATCAATAAATGAAGACACTTCACATCAATACTATATTGATATAGATCAGGAAGAAGAAGAAGAAGAACAACAAAGCAGCATGATGTCTGACGACGAAGAAATATCCTCAGTTGACTCTTCCTCAATTGAAGAAAACGAAAAAGGGTCTTCCAACAAACAATCCTGGAAAACCATCTTGTTTCTTTCTTTCCTGTCCTTGGGTTCTATTTATGGTGATTTAGGTACATCTCCATTATATGTTCTCAACTCGATTAATTATTCCCACTATCCTCCTAATAAAGATGACATATATGGTGCTGTTTCTGTTATCTTTTATGTTTTTACCTTTATTGTTATTTTCAAATACGTCTTGGTTGTCTTATTTGTGGGGGTTAATTGTAATCATGGTGGACAAGTTGCTATATTTACCAAAATTGCTCGTCATTTAGGTATTGGACCCAAAGGGGTTAGCTTACCTGGTGCAGCTGAGAAATCAGATTTGCAATTATTGACAAGAACAGATACAACTGCATCATCGATTAAATCAGTACAAAGTAGAGTTGAACAGATCAAACAAAACCCGGCATTACTTTCATTTGTGCAGTATTTCATATTGGGTGGGTGTTTTATTGGTAGTTCGTTGGTTATGTCCGATGGATTGTTAACACCAACAACGTCAGTTTTGAGTGCTATTGGAGGTATCAAAGTGGTTATTCCTTCTTTCAATTATGTGTTGGCGGTTTCCGAAGTTATCTTAGTGGTGTTGTTTATTGCCCAACAATTTGGTGCCAGTAAGATATCATTTACTTTTGCTCCAATTATTTTTATTTGGATGATTGGATTGTTACTTTGTGGGATTTATAACATTGCCAAACATCATCCAGGTATTTTTGCTGCCTTATCCCCTTATTATGCTATTAAACTCTTGAAAAGTGGTTCTATTGATGTGTTTGCTGGGGTTATGTTGTCAATCACTGGTACTGAAGCTCTTTTCAGTGATGTTTCCTTGGTGGGGAGATTGCCCATTCAATTGACAATGTGTTGCTTTGTTTACCCTTCATTGATGTTTTGTTATCTTGGTCAAGCTGCTTATTTGGTCAAACACCCAGAAGCCTACACTAACCCTTTCTTTCTTTCCTTACCTGGTGGTCACGGGATTTATTGGACCATGTTTGTATTGGCAACCTTAGCTACCATCATTGCATCCCAAGCATTAATTATCCTGGTTTTTTCCATCTCATCCCAGTTGATTAATTTGGATTGTTTTCCAAAATTGAAAATTATCTACTTGTCTTCGCATCAAAAAGGGGAAGTTTATATTCCCGTCATGAATTGGTTACTTATGATTGGTGTGGTTTGTACCACAGCTGGTTTCAAAAATAGTGACAACGTAACTGCAGCTTATGGGTTGGGTATATCATTGGATTTCCTAGTCACTTCCCTGTTGATTATAATCTGTATGTTTTACGTCTATAATGCCAACATCATCTGGCCAATATTGTTTTTCTTGATCTTTGTCCCACTAGAAGTATGTATGGTGGTGGCCAATATGAAAAAAGTACCTCATGGGGCTTGGTTCCCGATCATGATGGCAGGGATATTTTTCACCTTCTTGTGTACTTGGAGATGGGCTAGAAACAAAAAACTCAACCAAGAATTTGCCCACAGAGTCAAAATTGGGGATTTGTTTCCTTATTTTGCTGCTAAATCAATCACGGTTGACCTTAACCCCTTGCATCACCACCCTGATATCGATCAAACCAATGCTAATAGTTACACCAAAGATGAAGTTATGACAAAGTTTGGAATATTGTCGTTGAAAAGATATAAAGGATTGGGTTTCTTATATGCTGATTCTATGTTGACAAACTCTCCAAATACATTGCCACAATTATATGGTAAATTAGTGACTTCATTTGTTTCTATCCCATCAGAATTTGTATTTGTCGGAATTAGAGTGTTGTCAATCCCTTATGTTCAATCCGATGAAAGAATCCTACTAGCACCTATGAAAATCCCGGGTCATTATAAATGTATCTTAAGATTTGGGTTTATGGAACATGTTAAGATTGATAAGGAACTAGGATTAAGTATAATGGCAAGAATTCCAAGTTTGAGTATGATGACTCCAGATCAATTGGCTGATCATCCCGTCATGCACTATTTTGAAAATGATATTGTTAGATGTCATGAATATCATTCCAGTAAGAGAAATTATATTAAGAAAGTTGGTTATTTGATAAGAAAAACAGTTATCAACCATTTCTATAGTCCAATTTATTCTTTGACACAAGATTATGGTGGATTTATCAACTGTGATACAGAGAAAGAAGAAAGTGAAAAGAAGCTATATATAGGAGGCATTGCTAGAATATAAGCAAAGTGTTTCTCTCTGTTTATTTATGTATATTTATTAAATACTATTTTTTTTAGTTGTTTTTATTATTTTGAAGTTTCTTCTTTTTTTAAGCTTCTCTTACGAAAAACTATTTATATATATGTGGATTATACTACTATCACTAAGCCCATTCTGGTTTAGTATTGTAATCACTGTTTCTTCCTCTATTATTATTTCCACCTCTCCAATTTCCTTGACCTCTGCCACGATAGTGACCACCTCTACCTCTCCAATTGCCTCTACCGCCTCTGCCTCTTCCTCCTCTACCACCTCTGCCACCTCTTTGCAAGGAAGCTTCACCGAAAGTATCCATGTTCAAGGTTCTTTCTTCGGACCATCTCATGTTGGTTCTTTCCTCGGTAGATGATGAAATGTTATCAAAGAACGATGATTTTTTGTTGTATCCTGTATGTTCTAATTCACGTTCTTGTTCTAATTCTTTGGAGAATTTGGCATTGGCTTGTTCGAAATCAAATTCTTCAGTTGGGATGTCAATCTTGGATCCCTTTCTAGCTTGTTGTGGTGGTCTAGTGGAGGTTGGTTGAGGAACTGATCCTGGTTGAGCATCTGCTGGTTTTTCTTCAGAGACTGTCTTAGTTGCAACTTCACCATCATCATTAACAGTCTTGGTTGGTTGAGGAGGTCTTTGCTCTTGTGGGGCTCTTGGGGCACCTGTTTCAACTGGTGGTTGAGCAACTTGGGCTGGTGCAGCTGCTTGTTGTGGAGAAGCTTGCAGTGCAACAGCTTGAGGTGGAGATTGAGCTGTGGTGGTAGTGGCAGTTGGTGCTGGGGCTTTACCTTGACCTTGACCTTGACCTTGAGCATACTCGTTCTTACCAGTGGCAGTAGCTGGAGGAGGAGCTCCACTGTAATATTGGCCAGTTGGTGCCGGTTGTTGCTGTTGTTGTTGAGGTGGACGATAAACGTTTGGTTTGACTTCATCAATAGGAGTATCCAAAACTTCTAAATCCTTAACATCAGATCCTCTAAAAACAACATAATCGTAGATATCAACGCCTGGAGGAACTTCCAAATGTGGTTGTCCCATAGCTGCCATACGACCTTCGGTACCAAATAATCTGACTGATTTTAAGGCAACGGTCGCATCATCTCCATTGATATTTTCTAAAAGACCAACATAACGAAGTCCCTTATTGGAGATAAGAGAAATTGTCTTCCCGATGTATTGAGACATAAGGTAGTTGGTTGTGGTTTGGTGTGTTTGATCCTGACGGTGAAATTTTTTGGAATCGAGGTTTTTTTTTTTTTTGGGAGAGAGATCTTTTGTCTCTCTCTCTCTGGTGGTCGTTGGTGGTGGCCGTGTATGAAATATTGTTGATTGAGATTTTTGTCGCCATGCACACGACATACGTAACTACCACTGAAGTGATTAACTTGAAGATTCTACAATAAGGACATGGATTCGGTGTGATAATAGAGGGATTGGATCTTTTACCAGGTAAAGGATTGGTTTGTTAGCTATTATTTATAATTATTTCAAATTCTACCACGACATTATTACGTAGTTCAGTTGAAGTGAAGATAATTTTACCTTAATTTTTTTACAAAAAAAAAGAATAAAAAAATATAATGATTTTCTGCTTTTAACCCAATTTATTATCAGATTAATGAATATGGGATTATTCCATTCTCTAAATCCAAACAGTAATACAACAGCTATCTTTTTCCTGAATTTTTTTTTGCAGCTTGATATGCTTTTTGGTAGATAGTGCACACACCAGTCATGTAGTGTCATCACCAACACTCTCCAACAGAGAGAGAGCGTGAGAGAAAAAATTCAAACATGGAAATTTCCAACGCAGTATTGGTATTACCACAACAACACAACCCATACACCATCGAACAATGAGTGATCCATTAGCTGATTTCACTAATTTATCGCAAGATGATGCAGATAATTCAAAGCATGAAGAAAATTTGGAAGACATGCCTGATTTCGAAGACATAGAGCAAGGAGAATCAAACGTGGAACAAGAACCACAACAAGAAGAGCAGGAACAAGAGCAAGAACAAGAACAAGAACAACATAAGGAAGATTCAGAACCTATAGAAGATGTACTCAGTACCATAAAAGTAGCAAAGCTTGCCGATGGTCAAGTAGGTGATGGATACGTTAAAAAGAAGACTGGTCTTAAGAGAAGAAATGACAACAGTCTCGATGATGATGATGACGAAGAAGCTGGAGAACGACACAACAATAATAACCGTAACAACAATGACTATTATGATAGAGATGAAAGTCCTGCTAAGAGATCAGGAAACTCATACCATCCTAATGATGAAGTGGATTATGATAGTTTAGATCCACAACAAAGAAGAAGACTTGAATTGGAAGAAAGAATGTCGAAAGCCATAAAACCTACCACTAAGAGAAGAAGGAAGGCAGATGAAGATGATATTGAAAGAATGCAAGATGATAAGATTGATGCATTGAAAGAACAAATGATCAAAGCTGCTACTTTGGATGTGGATAAGAATTCTCAAGGCCTTATTGCAACTGAAAAATTGAAATTATTAAGTGAAGTAACTGATGTTTTAGCCAGAGCTGATTTGGCTATTTCCATATTGGATAATAATTTATTGGAAGCGGTAAGATTGTGGCTTGAGCCATTACCAGATGCATCGATGCCTGCTTATCAAATACAAAAAGAATTGATCAATTCATTGGAAACCTTGCCAATAAAGACGGACCATTTAGCCGCTTCTGGTATTGGTAAAGTGTTGGTATTTTATCAACGTTCTAAAAGAACTGAACCATCATTGAAAAAAGTGGTTGATAGATTGATTGGTGATTGGACAAGACCAATTTTAAACAAATCCGATTCATATAAAGATAGAAGTATCCAATTCCATGATTATAATAAGACCAAATTCACTAATAAATTATCCAGAGGTAACAAAAGAACGGAAGCTAAGACATTGTATGAACAAAATGCTGAAAGAAGGAAAAGAGCTGCTATTCCAAGTACGAGAACCACTGCTTATAAAATTGCTCCTCTGGTTGATAAGAGCTTATTGATGAGACAACAGGCAAGAAATGCTGGTAATGATGAAAGATTCAGAAGAATTAACCAAAAATTGACTTCAATGTCGGTGAAAAGAAAGACTACCAAGAAAGGTGGTCCATCCATTGAAGGTAGAGATTTGGCTATGTGATGAAACATAAGTATAACCGTAACCACTGTTTGTATTATGTTTTTTTATTTTATTTTAAAACAATATATTTTGTAAAAATAACTTTATACAGAGAACAAATGAACAAGAAGATAGTAGTACACTCTTTTTACATTTGTTTCATATTAGTGGCGACACAATTATTCGGTCAGTTTTATTAGTGTGACTTACTCTAATGCGCCCAAAAACTTCTGTCCAAATTGGTACGGAAAAAAAGTGAAAAGACTGTAGTAGTAGAATTAATAATAATTCGAGAAACTATTAACAAGAGGAAAAAACAATTATAACAAAAAAAACATCACTCGATCTACAATTCCAAAGGAATAAATAAATTAAAAAAATTCATGTACCTTTTGAAAAAATGTGCAATTGTATTAAAATATATTTATACATTCCTTTAATTTCGAAATATGATTCCATGTGTGAAACTATATTCATCACATCACTGTTAAAATACTTCTCTTTTCATTATTAAAAATCCCAAGTTTAAAATTAAAACAAAGATAATCTAGGATCTTGGCTTTTCCTTCTTTTCTTTCCATAAAGCCAACAAGGAGACACCAGAGACTTTGACAACCTTGAATCTAACCCCTGGAATATCACCCTTAGCTTTACCTCTTCTACCGAAACCAGCCAACAAGACTTCGTCATTTTCATCAACAAAATTCAAACAACCATCATTTGGAACGAAAGCAGTAACTTTTTTACCGTTCTTGATTAATTGAACTCTGACACACTTTCTAATAGCAGAGTTTGGTTGTTTGGATTCAATACCAATTTTTTCCAAAACAATACCTTTGGCGTGGGAAGAACCACCAAATGGAGATGATTTGAAAGCGGTACCTAATAATCTAGCTTTATAAGCTTGATCAGCCCATCTGTTGTTTCTTCTGTGAACTCTTAATTTTCTAGCAGAGTTAAGCCCTCTTGGTTTACCTTTACCCATGATTGATGTTGTTGATAATGAACTAAGAGAAGTAAAAGAAGAAAAAAATGTGAAAAAAAAAAAAATTTGTATGTATCTAGTGACAACTTGGTTGGAATTGTGTGAGTGAGAGAGAGAATGCGAGTAAGGGAGTGAGAGAGTGAGCAAGCAGAGTGAGAGAGTGCGTGAGTGACACTGGGAGAGAGAGTAGAGAGAGACTGAGGGTGCGTGAGAGGGTGTGAGGCGATCGGTGCGAGATGCCTGGGCGCGCGCCCACCGTGGTACGGGGGAACACACCACGAGAGCAGAGGACAAAAGAAATTTTTTTCCTCTTCCTCTTGTTAGTAGACACAGGAAAAGTAGTGCGAGTGACAGAAAATAACATGAATGAGGATTATCACGTGTTATGTGTATTCATTAGGGTTACAACCCTAAAGGACTAACTTCTGCGACCATATGCATAGTCTAACCGATTATTTACGTCAAGTCAAGTCAAATCAAATTAAAAATAAAATAAAACATTACAGATTATAATAATTATATAAAAACTCAATCCTTGTACATTATTCAACAATATCTATGTAACCTACTTTACTTTAATGATTTAATACCAGATTTCTTCTTAAGTAATGACAATAAGAACAAGAACAAAAGATCTATTTGATCCTTAAACATAAACAATAACCCTTGCACGAAAACACCTTTCAACAATTGTGGAGCAATACCCTTGTATAAACCACGGAATTTTTCTGTATGCCACAAATGAGCCAATGCATCTGTAAAATGATCGAATTTAATATCTTCGTGTTCTTCATCTTCTCCTTCACCTTCCTTCTTTTCAACTTTCTTATCTTTACTTCCTGATGACGACGACTTCTTTTGAATCATAGCTTTGGAAACAATCAAAGGTTGGGTAACAATAGTTGCCAAAGATTTAGCCAAAACACCCAAAGAAAATGCTTCAAGTGGGTTCAAGTATTGTTTATTACCATAGAATATCTGCTTCAATCGTTCATATGAACCATACGTAATTGAAGGATTGATACATAACACCAATGAAACTCTCAATCCTCTCCATAATCCACTAACCCCATCTTGGTCCAAGATTTCTTTAATTAATTGGAACACGTTTTTATGGTTCTTATCGGTTTGTTGTTGGGTTGTAACCACACCTATTGGCATAGTAAAACATTGTGAAATAGCCGCAGCCACAGCCCCAAGGAATAATTCCATCAAGGTTCCCGGCTTGTGATTAGGTATATGTTTATATAAATTATCATAAACTCGTTTTACAATGGTATACCAATAGAAATAAGAAAAGTTTTGAGCTGCAGTACCAACAACGGTAGAAAATAAACCGTGGTACCACCCTAAAATACCCTTCTTTTTATATATCTGTCTTAAAACATCAACTGTATTTTTATATTTTAACCCATTATTATCCTTATCTAAACTTTGTTTATATACGGAATCTTCCAAATCAGATTCCGAAGCAGGTGGAGTTGGGATTTTACTTGAGTCTGCATTATTTTTGGAACTAAATTCTTTTTTCTTTTTGACTTGGGTTTGGATCAAAACTTTACTTAAATCTAATGGATAAACCAAAGTATTGGCAATGGCAGAAGCTAAAGCACCAGAGGCGGCCTTTTCTATTGGAGAAAGTGACATTGATATGGTATCTTGGGGGGAGGAGGATCAACTAAAACTATGAGGTTCACAAAAAAAAAGGTGGGGAAACCTGTGATAATTTATAAATTTATAATGTGTAATCAAACTGTGGATGGGGGTACAGGACTGGTTATAGTAGTACAGTGAATAAACCTTGATCAAAGATAGAAAGAAAATAAGAAAGGTTTCTTCCAAAGGCTGGAAGGAATAGGGGAAAAAAAGACGTTCTTGGAAAATGGTTATTGTTTATATATAGAAAGAAACGGTGATTGTTTGTGGGTTGGAATTGTGAATTCTGGCCCGTCGGTATAAAGAAAAAAAGAAAAAGCAAAGAAAAAAAAAGACAAGTTGGGGCAATAAGAAAGGAACAAAACGAAATGAGGGAAAAAGAAAAACCTAAAAAAAAATAATATGTCTAAAGTTTGCTTTTTTGCTATAGGATAATATGTGACTAAGAGAATGGAATGGATGAATGGGTATGAAGTTGAATGATTAAACCTACTCTAGTGACTGGTTAATAACCTTGTTTTTGTTTGTTCGTTTGTTGTTGCATTGTAAAATCAACTGTGCTGTGATAAACTCTATCAACTTGGCACCCATTTGATTTTTCCGTTTAACGTGTTGCGAAGAATGATAACATACAGTTGTGATTTTTTTTTCTCTTTCAGATGTGCGTTTTTGTCCCGAGGATCTTTTTTTTTTTGTTTTTGCTTTTCAACTTTTATCTTCCCCCTCTATTCTCTATTCTTAATATTATCCTATTGTACCGTCCCCCATTACCGGTAACATCCCGCTAATGCCACCACAAAACACTTATGTATTGCAAAATCAATCCCGACCTCATCACATATTTTTTATTATTGTAAATACGCAACCTATTTCCATTCTATTATTTCTTTATCCAATCCGCTAGTAACCAATTTCTCAACTACCTCCTCTTCATCAATATAACTAATGAAATCTTTAATTCTCTCTTGATGTCCATTCTTAAGCTCAACAACCACCTTATCATCTACTATATCAATACCTCTAATCACTCCATCATCTCCCATCACCCAAAGTCCGCTGGCTTTACCATCTTTTTCACTGCATAATCTCCACGATATTATCGGTTGCGAATATTTATCTTGTGGGGACAAGGTATTTAAATTCTTGATAATTTGATTTCTCTTTATTGGAGTCTCAGTTGAAACATCCAGAAGTGGAACAATAATCAATCTCATGAATGGTTCATGAGAAGTACCTACTGCGATTAATGGGATATCAGCATTTTGAATAGTGACAGATCTAGGTGAAAACCCAGAAGCGGTGAATTCAGCATCATTTAAGGAAATCTTATACAATGGAGTCAACTTATCATCCCTAACTGCAATTATATCCAATAATGTGTTTTCCATTTTCCCCAACACAATAACCAATTCATTCTTATACTCAACTACATCGAGACATGATCCTTGTTGTTGAAGTTTCAACTCAGATAATAGAGTGAACTTGTAGTTGTTCTCATCCTTGTCCAATCTCACTAATCTTATAAAGAAATCCCATCCCAAGGACACAAAATAATCAATTCCATTGACTTGGATATATCTCGCATCCACAACCAACCTCTTATGTGCTTGGAACTCACAAATAGGATCCAATGTCTCTGCTTGTCGTAAATATAAGGTTCCATTCATACCCACAAGAATTACCTTATTCTCATTATCCCTATCCTTATCTCCCATGAATAAGATATTCTTCACCACAAAAGGGAACTTTACACTTTTCAAAATAGTATTCCCTTTAATTACATGAACTTGTGAATCATTAGAACTAAAATAAATCAATCCATTAGCATAACATGAACTCAATACCAATCCATTTATATTGATTAAATTGTTAGGGGTATGAGGAAATGGAGTTATCCAATTTGTAAATTCTGCTTTTATGATATCTTTTAAATCTTCATGAAGTTCTTCATTTACATCAATGGCTTCAACTTGATCAAGTAAAGTGTTGTATTGGATTCGATCATTGATAATGTCATCAAGTGATTCATCAAGAAGTTTGGATGGTTGGATACGATTACCATGTTCTGATTCAAATTGTTTTAAAGTAGCGGGATAATTGTTTTCTCGTAAATATTCTGCTATTAATTTATGTACGTGAGTGGTTTGTTTCGACATGATTTAGAGATGGGTTGAATTCTGGACTGTTTGGTTGCAAGTCTTTTGGGCTAACAAAGATTTTTTTGTTCACTTTAATTTTGTTGATGTGAGAGAGAGAGCGAGATACGAGAAATCGATAGAAATCTCAATTGTTAAAATACATATTCTTTTTTTTTTTTAATCTATTTAATTATTTAAAACACACATCGTATACATATATATAACATAATCATGCTTAAACCTTTTCGGCTAATTCTTCTAACAATTTATAGTTTCTTTGTTCAACAGAACCATTACCTGGTAATCTAGTTGAACCCATCAAATATTCATCAACTTCTCTAGCACATTGACGACCTTCTTGAATACCCCAAACAACTAAAGATTGACCTCTTCTACAATCACCGGCAGCAAAGACATTATCATCCTTATCAACTTTGTAAACATTTGGATCAATGGTAGAAATAGTACCTCTCTTGGTTTTTTCAACCTCCAAATTATCAGATTCTGGTCCAATAAAACCCATAGATAACAAAACAACATCAGCTGGGAAGAATTCTTCACTACCTGGAACTTCAGCCATTTGCCAAGCACCAGAATCGGAACGTTTCCATTCAACTCTAACGGTTTTAATACCATTGACATTACCTTCTTCATCGCCAACAAATTCTTTGGATAAGATGGAGTATTCTCTTGGATCCTTACCGTAATGGGCAGAAACTTCAGTGTGACCATAGTCAACTCTAAAGATTCTTGGCCATTGTGGCCATGGATTATCCTTTGGTCTGGTGTTTGGTGGATTTGGCAATAATTCAAAATTGGTGACAGATTTAGCACCGTGTCTGGTAGAAGTACCCAAACAATCATTACCGGTATCACCACCACCAATGACAACAACATTCTTACCTTCTAAAGTCTTTCTGATATCTTCCAATTGATCTTCCAACAAAGCCTTGGTGTTGGAGTGCAATAATTGCATAGCAAATCCAATATTCTTCAAGTCTCTACCTGGGATCTTCAAATCTCTTGGAATGGTAGAACCAACAGCAAAGACAACAGCATCAAATTGAGATTTCAATTCAGAAACAGTAATGTCTTCACCAACAGTGGTGTTACAAACAAATTCAATACCTTCAGCGGCTAATAAATCAGTTCTTCTCTTAACAATGCCTTTATCCAACTTCATGTTTGGAATACCATACATCAACAAACCACCTGGTCTATCACTTCTTTCATAAACAGTAACAGAATGACCAGCTTTGTTTAATTGATCAGCAGCAGCTAAACCGGCTGGACCAGAACCAATAATGGCAACTGTCTTACCAGTTCTATGGACTGGTGGGTTTGGTTTAATCCAACCTTGTTCAAAACCGTGGTCGATAATGGCACATTCAACAGATTTAATGTTGACTGGATCTTCATTAATACCCAAAACACAAGCACCATTACATGGAGCTGGACAAATTCTACCAGTGAATTCTGGGAAGTTGTTGGTCATCATCAATCTTTGCAAGGCATCATACCATCTGTCATTGAAAACCAATTCATTCCATTTTGGAATAACATTGGAGATTGGACAACCGGTATCGGAAGTACAGAATGGAACACCACAATCCATACATCTGGCAGTTTCGTATTTCAATTCTTCCTTGGTTAATCTGGAAGTCATTTCATTCCAATCCTTAGTTCTTGATTTAGCTTCTCTGTATTTTTCATTTCTACGCTTGTATTTCATAAAACCTCTGAGTTTATCCAACTTAACTGGAGCCTTCTTTTCAAATTCAGTGTTGAAAATGGTGTCTTCCACATCAGCAACTTTTGGTTCTTCCTTATTGGCTGGTTTGTGGACATGTCCCTTCTTGATCTTGTAAGCTTCACCATTAGTGACATCGGCTTCTGGGTCTTCCTTGATGGATTTCAAGAAGCTGCTCAATTCTTTCTTCTTGGCATCTTCAGCTAACTTCTTTTCTTTTTCCAAAACTTTCTTATAATCATTTGGCAAAACCTTGACAAATCTTGGCAAGTATCTGTTGAAGTTGTTCAAGATGTTGTCAGCAACTTCGGAACCAGTGTAGTGACGATGGTCTTCAATCAAGTTTCTCAAGAATGCAATTTCTTCGGTTTCAGTAACTTGAGATAATTCAACTTGAGCTTTGTTAACTTTATCAGTGAAATCTTGAGCCATGTCCAAGACATAAGCAATACCACCACACATACCGGATGCGAAATTTCTACCGGTAGAACCCAAGATAACGACTCTACCACCAGACATATATTCACAACCGTGATCACCTGTACCTTCAGCAACAATGATGGCACCAGAGTTTCTAACAGCGAATCTTTCGGCAGCAATACCTCTAACAAAGGCAGAACCAGAAGTAGCACCAAAGAATGCAGTATTACCAGCAATGATTTGATCTTCGGCTTTGAATTTGGATTCCTTTGGTGGGTAAACAATAATTCTACCACCAGATAAACCTTTACCAATGTAATCATTGGCATCCCCTTCTAATTCTAAAGTAACACCTGAAGCCAAGAATGCACCAAAGGATTGACCAGCTGAACCGGTGACATTGACATGGATAGTGTCATGTGGCAAACCACCTTCACCAAAAGTCTTGGAGACACGGTAAGACAAGGTGGTACCCAAAGAACGATCGGTGTTAACAACATCACAATCAATAGTAACTGGTAAACCTTTAGCTAAAGTTAATTCAGATTCGTCAATCAATTTGTTGTCAACTCTGATGTGCAATTTGTGGTCTTGCTTTCTGACACAGTGAGTGGCAACACCTGGTCTAATAGTATGAGCAGGAGTCAAAATTGGAGATAAATCAATGTTAGCATTCTTAGTGGTTCTGAAACTTTCTCTGACCTTCAATTTTTCAGTTCTACCAACCATCTCATTAATGGTTCTGAAACCCAATTTAGCCATGAATTTTCTCAAATCATTAGCCAAATAGTAGAAGAAGTTGATGACATGTTCTGGAGTACCTTCGAATTTCTTTCTCAATTCTGGATCTTGAGTGGCAATACCAACTGGACAAGTACCCAAATGACATTTTCTCATATAGATACAACCCATGGCAATTAATGGAGAAGTGGCAAAACCCCATTCTTCGGCACCTAACAAACAAGCAATGGCAATATCTCTACCAGTTCTGATTTGACCATCAGTTTGCAAAATAACTCTACCTCTCAAGTCATTCAAAACCAAAGTTTGATGGGATTCGGCCAAACCTAATTCCCATGGTAAACCAGCATATTTAATGGAGGTCAATTTGGCAGCACCAGTACCACCATCACCACCGGAAACCAAAATGTTTTCGGAACCGGCTTTGGCAACACCAGCGGCAACAATACCAACACCAACTTCAGAAACCAATTTGACAGAAGTTCTTGCTCTTGGATTGGCACATTTCAAATCGTACAACAATTGCTTCAAATCTTCAATGGAGTAAATATCATGATGAGGTGGTGGGGAGATCAAACCAACACCTGGAGTGGAGTGTCTGGTTTTACCAATTTCAGCAGAAACCTTGTGACCTGGTAGTTCACCACCTTCACCTGGTTTAGCACCTTGGGCCATTTTAATTTGCAATTCATCGGCATCAGCCAAGTAGAATGAAGTGACACCAAATCTACCAGAGGCAACTTGTTTAATAGCTGATCTCATAGTATCACCGTTTTCTCTAACTTGGGATCGGGCAGCATCTTCACCACCTTCACCAGTGTTGGATTTACCACCCAATCTGTTCATAGCAACAGCCAAAGTGGAGTGGGATTCCATAGAAATAGAACCATAGGACATGGCACCAGTGAAGAAACGACGAACAATTTCAGTCCATGGTTCAACTTGATCAATTGGAACTTCGGTAGAAGATTCAAATTCAAAGTCTAACAAACCACGTAAGGTACAGTTACGGACAGCTTCGTTTTCCTTCTTAGCATAAGCTTCGTAGGCTCTTTCATTCTTGTTACGAACAGCGTCTTGCAAGGAAGCAATGGCAGCTGGGTCATTAATATGGGTATCACCACCATCTCTCCAATGGTATTCACCAGTTTCAGGTAATCCAATTGGCTTGATGGTTTCTCTGGTTGGGTAACCTCTTTCGTGCAAAGTGAAAGCATCTTGAGCAATGTATTCAAAAGTTACACCCTTGATTCTAGAAGCGGTACCAGCGAAACATCTGTCAATAACTGAGTTATCAATACCAAGAGCTTCGAAAATTTGAGCACCTTTATAAGAAGCCAAAGTGGAAATACCCATTTTAGACATAACCTTCAAAATACCAGCATCAATGGAACCTTTATAGTTGGAGATGATTTTTTCTTCGGTCAATGATTCGTTCTTCAACAAACCTTGTTGTTTCATTCTAACCAAGGTTTCCATGGCCAAGTATGGGTTAATACCATCAGCACCATAACCAACCAAACAACAGGCATGGTGGACTTCCTTGGCTTCTTGAGTTTCAATAAGAAGAGCAACTTTAGAACGTTGTTTTTGTCTAACCAAATGATGATGGACAGCACCAACAGCAATCAAAGCGGAAATTGGTAATCTTTCAGCACCAGTGTTGACATCACTTAAAATGATGATTTGATTACCATCGGCAATAGCTCTGGAAGCGGCTTGACAGATTCTGTCAATGGTGTTGATATAACCTTGAATACCTTCTGATTTTGCAAAAGTAATGTCAATGTTGGCAACAGACCATGATGGGTAAACTGTTTGGATGTTCTTGATTGCCAATAATTCAGAGTCGGTCAAGATTGGAGATTTCAATAACAATCTGTTTAATTGGTTTGGTTTCATTTCCAACAAGTTACCTTGTGGACCAACATAACATTCCAAAGACATGACAATTTTTTCTCTAATTGGATCAATTGGTGGATTGGTAACTTGGGCAAACAATTGACGGAAATATTCGTACAATAATTTTGGTTGTTCGGAGATACAAGCCAAAGCATTGTCATTACCCATGGAACCTAAAGCTTCGTTACCTTCAGCCATTGGGGCCAAGACAAACAAAAGTTGTTCGTGGGAATAACCAGAAGCAATTAATCTTGGGTCAGATTGAATGTTGATGGAAGCATCGATTGGTTTAGAAGCAATATCGATTTTTCTGGAAGTCAATTTATCATTCAAGTCTTGCACGGTGATCATGTTGGCCAAAACCCAGGATTTGAAGTCGTATTTGGAAGAGACTCTGCTCTTCAATTCTTTGTCATCAACAATACGACCTTCTTTGGTGTCGACTAACAACATCTTACCTGGTTGTAATCTACCCTTTTGCAAAACTTTTTCAGGTTGAACTTCAATGACACCAACTTCGGAAGCACAAATAATACGGTCATCATCAAGAACATAGTAACGACATGGTCTCAAACCATTACGATCTAAGTTAGCACCACAGTATCTATCATCGGCAAAAGTGAACAATGCTGGACCATCCCATGGTTCCATCAAACAAGCGGCCCATTCGTAGAAAGCCTTCTTCTTTGGGTCAATGTATTCGTCATTTTGCCAAGCTTCAGGAATCATCATCATGACAGCTTCTGGCAAAGAAACAACACCGTTAATGACTAATAATTCTAAAACGTTATCGAAAGCAGCGGAATCGGAACCACCTTCTTCAATGATTGGGAATAATTTATCCATTTCATCACCAAACAATTCTGATTTCATAACCCCTTCTTTGGATCTCATCCAATTTTTATTACCTCTCAAGGTATTGATTTCACCATTATGAGCGGCCAATCTCAATGGTTGGGCTCTGTCCCATGAAGGGAAAGTGTTGGTGGAGAAACGAGAATGGACTAATGCAAAGTGAGATTCGTATTCAGCGTTAACTAAATCGTGGTAGTAAGAATAGACTTGTTTTGGAGCCAATTGACCTTTATAAACAATGGTTTTGTTGGAAAGTGAACAAATGTAGAACCAATTGTGCAAACCAATGGTGTGAGAAGCTTGTTTTCTCAAGATGAACAATCTCTTTTCAAAGTCTTTTCTATATTTTGAGTCAAATTCTTCATCAGAGATATCTTGTCCCCATATTTCTTTGAAGACAACGGCTGGTTGTAAAATATATGGTTCTCTAGATAATGCAGCAGCACCCAAAATGGAGGAATCATGAGGAACTTCTCTCCAGCCCAAAACTTTCAAGCCCAAAGAATCGGCAATGTTTTCAAAAGTCTTTTTTGATTTGTCGAAAACGGCGTCATCTTTTTTGAAGAAAACGTTACCAACACCATATTGGCCCTTATGTGGCAAGGTGACGTTGCAGTAGTATTGGAATTCTCTTTTCAAGAATCTATGAGGAATTGATGACAATAAACCGGCACCATCACCATCGTTTGGGTTCAATTCACCACCTCTGTGGGTCATATTACATAACAAGTTTTTGGCATCAGAAACAATTTTGTGGGATGGGACACCTTTTAAATGACAAGTGAAACCGACACCACAGGCGTCTTTTTCCAAATCTGGGTTGTACAAACCTTTAGCAATTGGTAATGCGGAAGCCCATGATTTGTTTTCTGGAACTTCGTCATAGTTGTAAACATTAGTTGTACTGAATTCTTCTTCAGGTAAATAGGATGAGGTAGGACTCATTTAAATGTGTTTATATATGTGGGTGTACGTGTGTGTGTTTGTGTGTGTGTATAAGGGTAAAATAATAAGAATATAAAAGTTACTTTTTTTTTATTTGATGGTAGGAATAATAATTGGTAACAATGATTGATTTCTTATGATAATCTTTCTAAGATGATAATAATATATGTATATATGTAGAATTGATTGAAGTAAATTAATCAATATTCCCAAGTATTTCCTTTTATGATTATGGATAATAATACAACGTAAAGGAAAGTAAAGGAAAGATATATAAAGAAAGAAAAGAAAGAAAGAAACAAATAAAAAATTCTAAAAAGGAAGAAGGAAATATAAAAAGGAAGAAAAAGAGATAAGATTGTGAAAAAAAAAAAAATTGGGAAAATTGGTTGATTCAAATAACGCTGAAATGGAATGGAAGGGCAGTCAAATGTATAATTCACAACATAAAATATAAACCACCAAAAGATACAAAACAGGGATTACAAAAATTTTATTTACTTTACTTTACTTAAGACTTTAACTGTTAATGTGATTTTTCTTTCTTAATAACGCTGTTCTTTTACCTGTAGAGAGAAGAATTTTTGTGGTTAATTACACAAATTCCCTATCGCCAACAAATAGAAAATATTCAAATTGTAATAGTAATAACTCTCACTCACTAACTCAATACTTGTAATAGTAATAATAGTATAGTATACATTAGAAAAAAATACCAAAACAGGTTCAAATATTTTGTGTCTTAATATGTCATCAGTTGTACAATGAGTGCAAAAATTGAACCACTTTTGCATTTTGTCCATTTTGTTTGAGTCGTTGGTTAATTTTTGTGTTCTTGTTCGGTTGTCCCCACTTTGAGATACCAGAACATTTGGTAGCTCGTTAGTTCTCCCTCCCCCCCCCTCTTCCCTCCTCCTCCTCCTCCTTCCATCCATACAAATTTTTTTTTTTTCCGTTTATCTGGAACCAATCACAGTATTTTAATTTATAAACACACACCAATATAGATTTCACATCAAAAAGAAATAAACTACAGATACTCAGTGCACTTTCAGTATATGTCACCATGTTTATTTACCACACCGATGGTACCGTAAGTATAACTTTCTTCATCTATATATTAATCATCGTAGTGTAAACCTCTGGCATCACGTGGTACCTCCTCCTTCTACATGAAAAATTTTTTACTTCTCCACAATGATTCATTTTTCGTAACTTGAAAATTCACTTGAAATCTAAACTCCATATTGTTACTTAACGTTATATTATGGTCTGTTCTTCGTTACATATCGTTACGTTACGTAATTATCCATCTTTGTTCTCCTGAATTTTTTCTTTCGCCGTTACAGGTGAAATCAAATTTTATAGTATGTAATATTTATTTTTCTATTACTTTTCACTAGTATTCTAAATCATTCAAAGAGAGGGGCTTCATTAAATAAATTAGATTTCATTTTTTTCATTCAAATTCGGTATAATTATCCGGTCAAAAAAAAAAAAAAAAAAAACCGATCACTAAAAAATGAGATTTGTCCGTCGATAAGAACGTGCTGGAGTTAAGGACTATTTCCTTTAGTTTGCATTTTATCCTTGCTTACCGTTAATTATTAGTTGATTGACTCAAACCAATTTCAATTGGATGCGTGGGGTTAAAGTCATGTAGAATAAGTAACGGCAGAACCATTTCAATTTCAATTTCTTAACTTACCTTGATGATCCATTGTTTCTTAAATGGACTCGTCATCGCTGACATGTGAAATTCTTATTCTCTTACCTTTGACTTTGACTCTGACTTTCACTCTGAGTGGAGACAAAAACAAAAAACAAAAGTGAACAAAGAAAACAAGGAACAAAAAGATGGAATTTACGTTAGGTGATTCATTCGAGAGTAAAAATTAAATACCGAAACGGGCCGCGGACGCATCTGGGTCAACAGATAAAAAAATTTTCTGATTTTGTAGGATCAAGAGAACCGGAAATTTCCGAGTCATGTGATCACTCACTCGTGACATAGTTATCTGCAGTCCATTTTTTCAACTGCATCTTAATTTTTTTTTTTTTTGTCTTCTTAGTTAGAATTTTTTCGAAGCAAAGAGAGAGAGAGACAGAGAGAGATGCTCTTGTTAGTATCTGCCAACAACAACAGACTTACACCATGGCTGAATTGAAACAAGTATCATTCCCTCCAGAGGTATTAGCTAGAATTGCACCTGATGTATCCTTGCAAAGACACTTATCCATAGGAATAAGACCTAATTTACGAAATTTCGCCGAATTCAAACCAATTGAAGTATCCAACAGTACACAATTTCAAGACAACAACGATAATGTGTTTGGCTCATCGATAGTTAAGAGTGGATCAACAACCATTATAAATACCATCACTTTAGGTATAAGTGAGAATTTGCATGATAAACAATCTGCATATTCTACTGTCTATCCTTGTGTTGAAATATTGCGTGGAAGATATGGTGCTCCTACCGATCAAGAAATGATCTTGTCACAAGATTTATTTGAAACTATTCGTCATAACAAAATCATTCCTTCTGAAAGTTTGAAGATTAATAATTTAGGTATTTCTGTTAAGGACGAACAAAACGATAACCAAGAAACTATTTTCTACCCCGATTTAAACCCTGAACAATGGGGATACATTAACCTAACTAGTCATCACAACAAAGATTACTCATTTGTATTACTATCCAATATCAAAATATACTCGCAAAGTACATCCGCCAACACCTTGTTTGATTTATGTTATTTGTCCATACTTGAAAGTTTAAAGTCATTGCAATTGCCAAGATGTTATGTGTCTGAGAGTTTCAGTACTAAGGTTTCCATGAAATCTCGTAAATCAAATACCAGAGGATTAGTGAACACCAACAAAGCAAACTTGAATATTGATTTGAACAAATCATTGTATCATAACTTAGCATTAAACTTGAAGAACGGAACAATTGCCAACAATTTCGGTGTTATTGCAAATGAAGATAAGGTGATATTGTTAAGTGACTTGGAAGGCGAGGCAGAAGAAAACTCTGTATTGTCCAGATTATCAGTTATAACCAATAATGACACTATCAACAAGATCAGCTTGGTAAACGGAGATCCGAATAGCGAAATCACATTAGAGATCTTGAAGGAAGCTATTGAAATAAGCAAGAGAAGAAGTCGAGAACAAGGTCAAAAGGTATAGAGACAATGTGTATCATCTAATATGTACTTTAATTATGTACTTACATTATCCATTCTCCCCTCCCCCGCGATTCAATAAAGGTGTATCAACGCGTTTATCTGTGGTGGTCGAGGAAGAAGATTGTAGAATTTTAGTGGCAAAATAACGCAAACTTGATATTACGTTCTCGCCACACTGCACGTATCCCTCTGTCCATAAAAGGAAGCAGGGGATACAAATTACGTGATGACAACGTTGAATAGAGCAGTTGCACAAGAACAACGCGTTGCATTAATTCCTTCTTTACCCCAATACTTAATAATCCCACCAATTAAGGCGTTTTTTCTACGATAAAGTGACTAATTTCTGTCTCTATTCCGATTCAACGTCGACTTGCTGCCAAAAAAAAAAAGAAGAAACATTTGTTGCTGAAGGAAAAATTTCCAACGCACAAACAAAACAAAACAAAGCAAAAAAAAGAAAGAACGAAAGAGAGAGAGAACGAAGAAAATTCTCTGAGGCTTCGTTTTTGCTTGATTCTATATTGACCCGATTGATAACATTATTAAAACTTAATACACACTTACTTTTATCGTCATAAAATATCACATCAATATTATGCCAGATAAAAGCGCCAATTCATCCGATATAACATCTCAAACTACAGCCAACATACAAGACATTGGCGATGCAGAACAAGAAGAAGATGTGATTCTAGTCAGGGATGCGGACTTACAACACGCCGATTTAAACACCAAGAGAGGGTTCATAGTTGATCTATTAGCGAAAGATTCCATCGAAGATGGAAATGAAAGATACATTGTCCCACAACCCTTTCTCAACGAATTTTTGAACTCATCAATTGAGGATTTTGATACTTTGAAAGAAGAACTTGGACCCATTGATCTCCATTCAATTATAGACAAGAATGGGAATCTATTCCCTGAAGGTGAAGAAGAAACCATCAAGATATCCCACATACCTCTAGATGTCTTCAATCATTTGGGTAAATGGTTTGGTATAGTAGGACAACCAATAGTGAGGGCAATCATAACTAATCTTGAGACTGGACAAAAGGAAATTGAACGGTTCCCACCAATTTTCTGGGTTCACCAATTAGGTAAGAAAACTCAACCAACTTACCTTAGACATCGTCATAATGCTCATCATCAACACACTAGTCATCATGATGCATCTATTCCTATATTCCTTTCACGAACTGCCACTTTCTTCCATTTGATGAACGTCATCCGGGCTCATGTCTTGAAAGCTCCTAGGAAATCAATGACAGATTATAGAATATGGTTCATTGATCCTCAAAGCAAAGACTTGCCATATTTGATATCTATCCAGACGTTTTTGTTTGATATTCAAAAGAAAAATTTGGTGTTTCCAAATTTCTTACCTGAGGTGTTGAAAAATCAAGGCATAGTTTCTACATCTTATCATATTATGGTAGAAATGAAAGAAAAAAATCATGAAGAATTTCCAATCGATCAATTTATTTTATCTCATTCTGATGCCTACAATGATCCGGGTCAAGGGAGCGGCCACTTGGGGTTGAATAATTTGGGAAATACTTGTTATATGAACTCTGCCTTACAATGTCTCTTGCATGTCCCAGAAGTCAATTACTATTTTTACTACAATATTTACAAGAAGGAATTAAACACCGACAACCCTTTGGGTTATCATGGTGACGTTGCTAATGCGTTTGGTTCTTTGTTGAAGCAGACATTTGATCATGTAAAGAATGGCTCAAGTATTTCACCAAGAGAATTCAAATCAACTATCGGAAGATACTCATCGATGTTTTCGGGATACCTTCAACAAGATTCACAAGAGTTGTTGAGTTGGCTTTTGGATGCTCTTCATGAAGATTTAAATAGAATCTACAAAAAACCATACTGTGAGAAACCGGAATTGTCAGATGATGAAATTAACGACCCACAAGCAATTATACGATTAGCGGACACCTGCTGGAGTCAACATAAAGCCAGAAATGATTCGGTGATAATTGATTTATTTACCGGATTATACCAGTCCACGTTGCTTTGTCCAGACTGTGGTAAAACTTCAATCACATTTGATCCATTCAACGATTTGACTTTACCATTACCAATAAGTAAGAAATGGTACCATACTTTTACTATTGTCGACTTATCAACTGAAGGTATCATACCTCAAAGGATTATGAAATTGGAAGTTGAATTAAAGAAAACATCGAATTTTGACGAGTTATTGAGTTATCTCAGTAAATTCTTAAATGTTTCATCCACGGAGTTATTCCTCTATGAATTGTTTCAAAATTCCTTCTACAGTGACTTCCAACTGGATTATAATAAGAATAAATTCTTGCCAATTAGTGATATTATAAGGGATACTGATGATGTTATTGTTTATATAATTCCACATGATCCCGAATCAGACATCATCGTGCCAGTTTTCAATGCCGTTGAAGATGCTGATAATTCTTACCAAATGGTTCATTTTTTCGGAATCCCGTTGTTTGTTGTTTTGGACAAAGATTTAAACAGCTTTGGGTTTATTAGGAGAAAATTAGTCGAAACTGCCTCGATATTGACCAAAGTTGATTTGACTGAAGAATATGAGAAAATAAAAAGGTCTTGTGACGACTTTACTGAAAAGGAATTTTATTCCAAACTGGATTTCCCGGCTTTGATTCCAAACGAAGAATTCGACGATAAGAAAGATCGAGATGATGATGACGGCTATGACAGTGATGTTTCATTAGCCAATCCATATCTTGGCGCTGATTTTGGATTCAAGATTTTATCCGTTCATGATTATAGTCCAAAATTGAACTCAAATTTGCGTGGGCGTTACAATTTCCACCAAGGAAGTAAAATCAAACAAGCAGATAGAAAAATTAACGTTCCAACTCATAAACCTACATTTAGTGATTTCAAACCTTTGGCAGATCAGTTGACCGAGTCAAAACGCAACTACTACCACTACCCTGACTACAAGAAGCTAGATGATGAAATGGATAAATTGGTCGATGAAGTCAATCAAAACTTGGTTGATCAAGGTGAAATCACATCATCCGAATCATCAGATACTACTAGTCTTAGAGAAACTGAAGATGCAGAAGGGTTTGTATTGGTTGACAACGATGGAAGTAACAAGCAATCTGGTTCCCAAATGATCCCACCTCCACCTCCTCCACCACCTGCTCCAGGTGCTTCAACAAATAGCAATTTAGCACAATTAAATTCTTCTGATGAAGAAACAGAGAGCGAAGCCAATTTGGGTAGTTTATTCGATTCGACAGCAAATTTACCATTACCACCACCTTCTACATATTCCGATTCTACTAAACCTTCCAATGTGAATTCTCCGTTGGAAAATAACTTTGATGGTTCATCAGCCGACTTGACTTCATCATCTTTAATTTCAAAAGATACTGTATTGTTATGTGATTGGAACAATGAAATCTACCAACGTTGTTTTGGTGACGCACAGTTAACGACTTGGGAAAATATTCCAAGTTTACCAAACCAAGAATTAGAAAAGAACAAAGCTCACTTTGAAAGACAAAGAAAGACAAAGATCACCTTGCAAGATTGTCTCAAGAGTTTTAGCACACCAGAGATTCTTGGTGAACATGATTTATGGTATTGTCCAAATTGTAAAGACCATAAGCGTGCCACTAAAACCATTCAGCTTTGGTCTACAGGGGACATTCTTACCATTCATTTGAAAAGATTCCACAGTGCGCGTGCATTTAGCGATAAGATTGATGTATTGGTTGATTTCCCAATTGAAGGATTGAATATGAGCGAATATGTTGCCAATCCAAGTGTCAATGTTGGCGACTGCACTTACGATTTAATTGCTGTTGATAACCATTATGGTGGTTTAGGAGGGGGTCATTATACTTCATCGGTAAAGAATTTCCGTGACCACAAATGGTATTACTTTAATGACAGTCGTGTGACAGAAATCACTAACCCCGAAGAAGTGGTGGCTAATTCCGCATATCTTTTATTCTACCGCAAGAGGAGTTCCATTTCAAACGGTATTTTAGGAGGCGACCAACTTATTGATTTACTTCAAAGAGGAAGAGCCGAATATACCGAATTGTTGCAAACTAAAAAACGTGCGCTTCAAGACGTGGGACAGTTGGTGAATTCGTATTCTAAAATTGAGCAAGAATTGATTAAAGAACAAGAGAAAAAGCGTCGTGCGGAGGAAGGACTAGAAGAAGAAGAAGATGATGACGATGATGATGATGAGGAGGAGGAGGATGATGAGGAGGATAATGAAAGTGATGAAGAGGAGGGTGAAGAAGAACCCCGTTCTTCTGGTAGCAATGAATCATCGAAAAAATCCAGACCATTTGATGAACTCAAGGATTCAAATGTAGCTGAGTCATCAGTAGGAAAAGGAAATGCTCAGTTTAACCTTGACGAAGATAATGATTTCGATTATGAAGCCGAAGAAGTGAACGATAATATTCGCAAACAAAGATTGGTTTCCAAAGATTCCAATAGTAATAAGTTAGTTCATATTAAGAGTAATGGTAGACAAGAAGTTACTTCTTCTCCTGTTCCTATTGAAACTGATGGTGAAGTGGATTATTTAACCAGTCTAGGAAATGATAGTACTTCAGTACCAACTAATGATGATGATAATGGTGACGATCAATAAGTTATATATCCGTATACGTATATATATATATATATATATTCTTTATTGCAAATGACTTAAAGAATTGAAATTGGTTAAACTCACTGTAATGATATCGTGATGTGTGATATGTGATAAGTGATACGTGATGTCGTATCCCATGGATATATATGTCGTGCAAGATTCTGTCTCTCGCTTCGTTTTTGTCATAAATTGTTTTTAGTTAGATTTTTTTTTGCCCCATAAACCACCACTAACTCAAATAACAACCACATATTTAGGACAAAAAAAGAACAACACAACTTTATTTACAATTGATATCATAATCTTACAACCTCATCCAATTACAATCAGCATACTTATTCATAATACATCCTTAGAATGAGGTCAGGGAATTCCAAAGAGGAACAAGAACTTGAAATCGTGGATTTGATATATCAAAATTTCCCAAGTTTAAATATTGATCAAGATTTGTTGGTGAGTTGGCAAGTTGAACTACTGGATAAATTAAATGATTATAATACATTGAGTTCAATAGTATCTAATGATATAATAATTGATTTTGATACGGGGGATTTTGAAAATATACCCGATTTGTATCTGATCTTTGAAAGATTGGAGTCATTTGAAAATGAAAATGAAAATGAAGATGATTTTAAGATTATAATTTTGGAGATCTTAATATGTGTGATTTCATTATCTTATAGAATTAAAATTGTCCTACATCCAATTCTTGATCAATTGATTGATTTATTCTTGAATAAATTAAAAGCGGTAAACGAGCTTGCTGTACAAGATATTCAAAAACCAAGTGTTATTAATCAATATGCAAGATTGATTATATTATTTATGGATCTTGGATGTGATAATAAGCAATTTAAGAGATTGATAAATCCATTAATGATGAAAAAGATTCATCATCAACAGGGGAATCTAATATTATTGGATTTGTTACATCAATTGTTCACCAAGTATCTGAGTCAGTTCCCATTTATATCTATCGCTAAACAGATTAACTATTCTTTCAATAAAGATACTATCTTGAAAAAGGCATTTACGATTCATTCCTGGCTTAAAATTGACCATCAGTTACATAATCCTAATGAAGAAGAAATTACATTGTTTACGTTGTCAAGTTCTGGATCAACTAATGATGATGAAAATAATGGTACTTTGCTTAAGGTTCAATTAGTGAATTATAATCAATTCAAAATAGAAATTCAAAATAATATTAATGGCTCAAGAATTAGATATTCGTTTAATCAAAAATTACTGGATTTGAATAAGAACCAAGGATTTGTTCATTTTGTATTGACTTACGATAATTATGCAACTTTGAATTTATACATTGATGGCGAGTATAGTGAGTCAATCCCGTGTCCTGATTTACATAAGTTTTTAAAGAATTGGAATAAGATTTCCATCAGTGAAACCAGAGACGATATAACTTCAAAGAATCAAGAAATTGTGCTTCGAAATTTAACAATTCTCAACACGAGTTTATCTTATGAATGGATCAATTTATTATACAATTTAGGTCTTGGATTTGATTGGGATGTGAAGGATCTAACACATGAAACAACTTTGAGTTTATTGAACCAATTGAGTCATCAAGGATTGTTTAATGTAACAATTAAATGCAATGAAATAAAACAGCAAAACAACACCAACAATAGTAGTACAAATTTATTCGGTACAGGACATTCAGGGTCTCGAAGTGCATTGACAGCATTTGGAGGGAATTTGCGTTATCATCATAATCATAATCATCACCATCAACAACAATACAGGAAGAACAATAGTTTGGTCCGCAAGGAAAAGATTGCTAATTCCTTGACAAGGATAAAAGATGAGAATATTGTCTTTGATTCTAATACTTATTTTCAAGAATTGATTTTCGAACAAAAGAAACATGGTAAAACCAGTCCACGTCATCTACTTAGTTTCAATAATCCAAACACTATCTACCAAGCATTTAATGTTGTTGGAGGAACTTCATTGCTTTTAAAGATCTTGGAGTCATCACTTGAAGTGGGAGATGAAATGTTACGTGATTCTTTATTCTACACGGCATTCGGTTTGTTATTTACTGTTCTATCCAACAATTGGCGATTGAATAAGGAATTTGAGAGTTTTGAAGGTTATGATATATTATCTGTTCTTCTAACAAAATACAAAGAACTCAACAAACAGTTGACTTTCCAGTTGCACAACGAAGAACAGCCTACTAGTTTGTTTAACATCTTGCTCAAGTATTCGGGTCATGATTTTGAGAACCCATACGAATCTGCCATTGTTAACCCCTTGAGTTACCGAATCTTGAATCTCAACTTTGATTTGCATTATGAAACCAACTCATTCAATTATTTATTATTCCAGATTCATATGTTGTTGCATACTTCTAGACATAAAGAATATAACTACCACGAATTGAGAAATATGAAATTGTTGCGAAAACTTGTTCATTTCCTTAAACAGCTGAAAATTGATGATCATAATATTTCCCTTTCTTTTAAAGAACAACTTTCACAAACATTATCTGGTATACTTGATCTTGATGCATCAGTAGAAACAATTATGGCATTGTCTCAATATATCGTGTATGCATTGTACAACGGGGAAAGTTCAACGGAATGTGGGATCATCACTTTTCAAGTGTTAACAGATTACTTGTGTGACCCAAGCACATCTATAAAGACATTGAAGAAATTTTCTCGATCCATTCATGTTCATTTGATTTTATTACTATTTAGATTTCAAGGTTCTGAAGTGGTTATTGATTGTGGAATTCGTCTTCTCACAAAATTGCTCAAAGTTTTGGGTACCCCAATAATAAAGAAATTTTTCCAAGTGAATCATGGCTTGGATGTTTTAACTCTGTTTTTGAAAGACTGGTGGGAGCATGAAACCATCTTGTATTCCATATTTTTGGCAGCATTTGGAATTGATACCGAAGTGGTACTAAACCTGAATCCATCGAAAAGCAAAAGTTTGGTTGATGCAATCAAGTCCAATGCAGATAATTTGACCCAATTAGTGATGCCAGATTTCTTGATTCTATTGAACAACTTGGTGTTAAATTCCATGTACACCTTAAATCTCAAATCGGGAAAATTGCTCGGTAGTAATCCACCTACTCCAGATCAATGCAATATGGAAGAGAATGTGACGTTGTCATTAAATACGCTTCATTTGATAAACCAATACATTGATTCCATAAGTGTTGGGTTTGAAACGATCGAGCCGCTCCGAAAATTCTACGTCAGCAAAGAATTCCTTGAAGGTATAGTTGAATTATTGGCTTATTTGAAACTTTCATTACGGTGGGACAATGTGGACATTCTGAAATCAATGAAATCAACGTATGAGAAACTTATTAGAATCATTTCCAATTTTTACATTTCGAATTTTTCAAATGAGACATTTTTGCAAAGTTTTGATAAACTAAGTGATATCACCAAGAAATTGCTCTTGGATTTAGTATTTCCAAAAGTAATGGAACATATCAATCAATTTATTACGGTGACAAATTTTGTGTTTAATGAGAAGCAGTTTTTCAACAACACCATCCAATTATTGTATCATTACAATGAAGAATTATTAAAACAAAAATACCATGTTAGTTATGAAGATTTTGATGGATTCTTAGTCTGTGCCATTTCAACTAGCGACATTGGTATCGGTAACAACATAAGTTACTTAAAAAGAATGCTTGGGGATAATATTGTAATCAAGTTTCTACGTTTGGTTTGTGATACTGATGTGATGTTTAATCAAAGTATGGAAAATTTGGATTACATTTTGAAACAGTTATTATACAGACAAACTACAACCATGAGCAAAGAAGTTGTTAGCAATGACCAATTGGTGTACATAATCACCTTGCTTCTTGGACTTGTCCTTGCAAATGGTCCTAATGATGAAGTTCCAAATCCAGAACTACCATTTAATTTCTTGAGAACATTTTATTTAATGAGACAAGACGAGTTCCCTGCAATTATAGACCACATGAATTATGACAAGGTGTTAATGAATGAATTTTTCAATAATCTTATCACCAAGAATGACAGTGAAACATTATTGAGATTACAAAAATACCCACCATTCGTTAAGAGTATCATTAAAGAAACACATCTTCTAAAAGAACTTTACACGACAACTGATTATCAAAGAGTTTCAAGTATGATATCGGTAACTCTTCATAATGGAGGCAAATTAGGACAGATGAACAGTATCTATATAAAAAGTTTTGAAAAAGACTGTGAACTGATGAAGAACCAAATCATGAATTCAGAGTTTGTTAAATTCAATCGATCTGTACAAGACAATGAAGAAAACATCAAGCATGCAATTTCAACTTATCATGGGTTAAAGATTGAAAGTACAAGATTATTCAATGATAATGATAGTCATTGTAGAAACTTTGTTCTTGATTATATTGAAAATGTTGATCGTATGAGAAGAAGACTAGTGGTTGAAGATCAAATTCCTGAATCCGAAAGATTGACTTACAACATTGATATCCCATTGAAGCGAATTGATTCATTTACTGATGCTAGTTTTATTCATGAATATGATTATGCTATAACTGCTAATGGAATCGATACCCTTAGTATTTCCAATGAAGAAATATCCACCGGTGATGATGCGTTCGAACTTATTGACAGTAATGATGAAGCCATTGATGAAGCGGAGAATCACAATGTATTTGAAGATAAGAATAGAAAAGTCAGTCGAAGTTTATTTTTCGGAGATCAGATTGTTACAATTTGGAATATCAGTCAAGTCAACGGGTTGGTTCCTATTGAAAGTTTGATGATATTAGGATTGAGTCATTTGTACTTGATTGAAAATTATATTCTTAGCAAAGATGGAAATGTTATTGATGTCGATGATGCGCCAGACGAATTGAGAGATCCAATTTTACAATTGGTCAATTCCCAATCTAATAATATCTTGAAGAATGAGAACAAATTACACAGAAGCAAGAATTGGAGTTTGGACAAATTGAGTTGTATTTCTAAGAGACAATTTCTATTACGAGACATTGCATTGGAGATGTTTTTCAGTGATGGTGCGAGTATTTTAATTACCTGCATGTCCACCAAAGAGAGGGATGCAATTTATAGCAAGTTGTATACATTTGCCTCAGGTAAGGGAGTGGATTATGATTTAACACAAGCTTTACAGTCATCAAGTGCAAATGCTTATTATTCCGGTGGATCTTCATCTACTTCATCAACATCTTTCCTTTCGTCGAAAATAGCATCCGCTCTTTCACAAAGTGGTCTTTCAAGCAATATCTCTTTCCTTGAAGCTACCAAGAAATGGAAAATGGGTGAAATGTCAAACTTTTATTATTTGATGATAATTAATACATTAGCAGGAAGAACATTTAATGATTTATCTCAGTATCCAGTTTTCCCATGGGTTATCGCTGATTACACTAGTGAGACGTTGGATTTGTCAGATCCACGAACTTTTAGAGATTTATCTAAACCAATGGGTGCGCAAACACCAATCAGAGCTAATAAATTTAAAGAAAGATTTGAAGCATTGGATAGTTTGAACGATCGTGAAGCTCCCGCTTTTCATTACGGTACACATTACTCGTCAGCAATGATTGTCACTTCATTTTTGATTCGACTCAAACCATATGTTCAATCCTATTTGCTATTGCAAGGAGGGAAATTTGATCATGCAGATAGGTTATTCAATTCAGTGGAAAAAGCTTGGTTATCAGCTTCGAGAGATAACACTACTGATGTTAGAGAGTTGACCCCTGAATTTTATTATCTTCCTGAATTTTTGGTCAATTCAAATAATTTTGAGTTTGGAAAATTACAAAATGGGGAATCTTCACATGACGTTCGATTACCTCCTTGGGCAAATGGTGATCCAAAGATTTTCATTGCTAAAAATAGAGAAGCATTGGAAAGTTCATATGTATCAGCAAACTTGCATTTGTGGATAGATTTGATATTTGGGTATAAACAGAATGGCGAAGAAGCAGTTAGAGCCTTAAATGTGTTCCATCATTTGTCGTACAATGGGGCAATCAATTTAGATAACATTAGTGATGAAACTGAAAAACGAGCAGTTATTGGAATGATTAATAATTTTGGACAGACTCCTAGTAAGTTATTCACTAAACCGCATCCAATGAAAGATGTACTCAATTTACCTAATTATTATTTGACATTATTTGAAGGTGATACCGATAATTTAAAGACTGCGTTTGAATCAAAAATGAAAGCACCAATTGTGAAATTGGAAATGAGTTCCAAAAATGCCAAACGTTGGGTGGGAAGACAAAATTGTATTTCTTGTGAAGATGATTTGTTGATTAGGAAAGCAAAAAAGTTGAAATATGAAAGTGGATCATTGTTGATTAATGAAACTTTGTTTTTAAATTTACATACAGCAAATATAACAAATTTGTTACAATTGGGACATAAATTGTTTGTCACGGGATCTTCAGATGGTATTGTATATGTTTGGAAATGTAACCTAAGACCTTCAACAAATTTGGCCAACATAGCAATATTAAGAGGACATTTAACAAGTATTTTGAAGATTGTATTTAGCAAAAGCTTTAAATTTGGTGCCAGTATTGATGTTGATGGATATGTTATAATCTGGGATTTCATTAGATTCAAATTTGTCAGAAAATTATCCCCACCACCGATCAATAATGATCACCCTGCAACTACAGTAACGTCGCCACCATCACCATCACCATTATTGAGTGTTTCGAATGATTCTGGAAATTTTGTAACGGTTCATTTTACTCAGAATCATGCCTTGTTGCGTTCATTTACGGTCAATGGACAAGCTGTAATGGAAAAGGAGATTGACTATACGGTTGACAATCCAATTACTGCAATTTCATTTGCCAACACCAATACCACCATGGTGGACACTGATAAAACCCTTAATCTTAATCGACATATATATTGGTCAAATGAAATATTTGCTATTGCCAAAAAAAAATCTGTTGAAATATGGGAATTGACCCAGGATAATACAACCAATGACTGGACATTTAAAAACATGGATCAAATTGAATTCGGTGATAAGATCTCAGGAGATATTACATCGATTGAATTATTCAAATGTTCAGAAGTTGATCATGATGATAAATTAATTAGAGGAGAGTTGAAGTTGATTATTGGTGATTCTGTAGGAAAAGTGTATACTTTGTAATAGGTGCAAATTAAGCCAATAAAAAAATAAAAAAAAAAAAGCACGGAGTGTGTGTGTTTGTGTCATTATAAAACAGGGTAATTGAGGTGTTTGTGTAATAATTTGTTTTGTTACTGTTTATGTTACTAATCGCCGTCTAAGACGAAAGGACTATAAAGAGGATTCCTTTATATACTTTTTTTTTATAGTTTTTATTGTACCCTTTTTATAAATCATATACATCTATTTTCACACATTAGCTAAAACTCCGATTCTGCCAAATGAAGTAAATTTTAGCGATACGCGCAATTGAAAAATGTGCGGCAGAGCCATTCCGATTATTTCGCGGAATTTAGTGATTACAGTGTAAATATATATAACCACAATCATTTTTTTTCTCCAGGAATTGATAATCTATTTTCCAGAGTGAAAAAAAAAATGGCTTCAACAACATGTATAAGCATTGATCCAGGATGTGATACCATACCAATGAATAGAATCGCCATTGAAACAACCACTAACACATCATCTTCTTCATCGTCTCCAATTGAGGAAGAAGAAGAATTCCTGATTGAAGTAATTGATCTGAATTCTTCTTCATCTAATAATACACAAGAAATATATTATCCCGAAGGTGGGATCCGAGCATATAGTGTTGTATTTGGATCATTTATCGGTTTAGTTGCCACATTTGGTACAATTAATTCCGTAGGTGCAATTCAAACCTATGTTTCAACACATCAATTATCCCAAGTTAAAACCTCATCAATTTCTTGGATTTTTTCCATTTATATCGCTCTTTCATTTGCATTTTGTATGGTTGTGGGACCACTTTTTGACGTCAAAGGTGCATTATTACCTATGGTGATTGGAACATTGATGATTTTTGGTGGGTTTATGGCAGTGGCGAATTGTACAACGGTGGTACAATTTATCTTTGCCTTATCTATATGTGTTGCATTGGGGAATTCATTGACGATTACACCTTTGGTTGGGGTGATTAGTCATTGGTTTAATTTGAAACGCGGTAGAGCATTGGGGATGGCAACCATTGGGGGATCTGTTGGTGGAATGGTGGTGCCATTAATGTTGAGATCATTGTATGATAAAGTTGGATTTGCGTGGGCGATAAGGATCTTGGCTTTTTTTTGTTTGGGATGTCACATAACTGCGATTGTGTTGTGTAGGGAAAGAATATCCCTGATATCTCGTAATGACACCAATGATAACGAGGATGAGGAGAGGAAGAAGAATGAGTTTTTGACGAGTTTAAGTGAAATTAAAGATCAATTTGAATTTAAGGCATTGTTGGATTTGAAATATTTGTTTTGTATAATTGGTACTTTCTTTACTGAGATTGCCCTTTTATCAATGGTGACATATTTAGCTACCTATGCAATTTCTAAAGGAATGTCAGAATCACAATCCTATGTCTTGTTAACGATATTTAATGCTACAGGTATTTTGGGTCGATTAGTTCCAGGAATATTGGCAGATAAATTTGGTCATTTTAACGTGATGATTTCCATGTTGATTGGATTTTGTTTATCGATGTTGATAATTTGGTTTCCATTTGGTTCAAATCATAGAGTTCTTTATGCATTTAGTGCAATTTGTGGATTTTTCAGTTCTTCCATATTGAGTTTAACACCTGTTTGTTTAGGTGGAATAACTCCAGTTCATAAATTTGGTCAAAGATATGGATTGTTGTATTTCTTTGTTAGCATGGGCAATTTGTTCGGTATACCAATCAGTGCCGTTATCATTGGCAAAGGTACTTCACATCAATATGATATGTTTGCTCTATTTTGTTGTATATTTGGAGTTGTGGGGACATGTTGTTGGTATGTAAGTAGATTCTATATAGTTGGTTGGAAATTAAACGTGAGAGTTTAGTGCAACATCGAAATACACATATACTAATCACACACACCTATCGTCTCTGTTTAGCTCCAGTTTGTCTACCACTAACACCAGTGGATTTGACAGGTGTTTCTGCTTGTTTCACTTTTTCAATTCTTTCTTTTGAAGCTTCTGCTTGGATGCTGTTTAATTCAGCATAAAATTCAGGACTGACAACTTTAAGTATATATGGAGCAACCATGACAGCAATACAAATACTGAAGGTTATAGTTAAAGCTCTGTTCTTAAAAATAAATCCGAATGGACTATTCATTAACATGTCTTGAATGCTACCACCATTAGTTTGGTAGAATGATTTAGTATCAAAGTAATTTATAACCAATGGAGATTTTTCATTCAATTCAACTGCAGAACTCACATTGTATGAATTTTCACCTAATTTCTGTTCATATGCAACTATGGATTCGTCATTAGCAACGATCTTGTATCGATTGTTTTGGAATGTGAAATCATAAGAATTGATTATCAAATCATATTCACCTGGTGGTAATGACTTGAATTTAAAATTGTATTTTGAATCTATAATAGTTGAAATTGGGGTGAAGGAGTCTGACAGGTATAAATCCACTTGGATTCTGTTGTTGTAATTCTCACCATTTGGAACTATCTTGTTCTTGAGTTTGAATAATTCATTCACAGCGGGGATACCATCAATTCTTCCTCTAAACCCAATTGCCAATGAGAATGTAAGACACTCGAATAAACATAAAAGTAGTACTGTAAATTTCATTTTTTTAAAGATTGGTTTTGGCTAATCAATATGTTTGCCATGTTCTCCTTATTTTTCCTCGTTCTTCGTTCTTTTTTTTTTTTTTTTTTTTTGTTCTTTGCCCTGTGTGTGCCCAAAAGAATTGTCTCTCTTCCAAATCAGGAAAGTTGATGCGGCGCAATCTCATCATCGTTACTATTTAAAGCGTTTTCCAGTAGAGAAAATTTTTTTTAAATAATTTTGTTTTCCCTTTCTTTTCTTTCTTCTGTATTGTACATACGTATGTGTATTATTGTAGGGCAACTTTCCCTTTTATTCCTACGATTGTTGCTCTCTACAACGCATACCAGAGTAAAATACAGAAGGAGACGGCATAATCGTGATAGATATAAATTCTAGTAATTTGGTTCTATTAAGTTTTGACGTCTTCAAACATTCGTTCTCTTTTTCTTTTTATTTGTAGTATATGTGTCACGTGATATGTGGTATATTTTCACCGACCAACTCTTCCTTAGCTCAAACAATCCTGTTTTCTTTTTATGACTATCAGATGCAGTTGTAAATATAATTGACAACCCATTGATGATCAGCAATCGTCCATCTTTTCTAGAATATTATCATAATTATTTTATTTCCACGAAAAATGCTACAAAATTTTATCCAAAATAAAAAGAAAGAAATATATTTAGAAATCCTTAGAGAAGGCATTTTGCAACAACAACTGCAATATATATTTAAGTAACATATTATAAGAAATAACGTAACAATCGTTGCATTTAGTTCTGTTTAAATTGGGAATATAAAGATCACACGAGTGGTACTTTCAACTATTACCAAATGCAAACTTCGTAAGTTAAAACCTGAGGGGAGGGCAATTTCAAAGCCATCTACCCTCGCGTTCTGAGCCTTTTGGGAACACCACAGTGGAAAGAGGCACTGTTGACTGTGCCTGCTTTTTTAACTACTACTATTTCGATCTCTAATAATATATTAGTACGAGTCAATAAGGTCTATTATAAGCAACATAGGCTTTTATTGCGGCTGGAATTTGGGAGAGAGATTGAATGATTCATATACACGTAATGCACAAAAAGCAATAACAATAGAATAGATCATAGAAGTCTAACACTTACACTCACACTCATGCGCACACATTACATTACACGTATAAACAAAAAAAAAAAGAAACAACAGAAAGAAGAACGAAAAAAAAAAAAAATCTCCAACGAGAAAACCAGAACAAAAAAAAAAAAAAGATAGAGCTGTACACATCACCAAGAACCATTCATCAGATTAACCACCAACATGTCACAGTATTTAAGTTTAGCTGTATGTATCGAGTCACACCCCACAGGAGGAACTACTATTACCACCACAATCCATGAACTCATACTAACATTTTCTTATTTTGTTTTTTTTTTAGCAATTTAGCAATGTTTCAGAAAGATTTAACTTGGAAAGAATCAAGTCAGATTTCAATTCAGTCCAATCCACCATCTCAAAACTAAGACCACCACAAGAGTTTTTCGATTTCAGAAGAGTATCAAAACCTGCCAATTTTGGTGAAATCCAACAAAGAGTATCCTTCAACTTGGGTTACTTCTCCGCTAATTATATCACCATTGTTTTGGCTTTGAGTGTTTATGCTTTGGTTACCAACTTTTTATTATTATTCGTTACCGTGTTCGTGTTGGGTGGTATTTACGGTATTAACAGATTGAACGGTGAAGACTTGGTCTTACCAGTTGGTAGATTCAATACTTCCCAATTGTACACTGGTTTATTGATTATTGCCGTTCCATTGGGATTCTTGGCCAGTCCTATTTCCACCATGATGTGGTTGATTGGTTCCAGTGCTGTTACTGTTGGTACTCATGCTTCTTTGATGGAAAAACCAATCGAAACTGTTTTCGAAGAAGAAGTCTAATTATAATATCATAGGTCAATTCTTTCTTTTGTAGATTATTTATATATATTATTTGCAATATTATAACTTTTAGGGTCACGTGCCTGAATCTTTTTTTTTTGATTTTGATTTTGAATATGTTTTACCAGAATGTAATTAGTATAATGATGAACGCACCAAATAATCTATCTACTGAAGGGTTTTGATTTCGGAAACTTTTCAAGGTATGGGACTAGCTTTGCATTTATAATCAGTGGAGAATACACACACATATTATGATGAGCTAATAAAGATTCAAATGAATGACAAGAAGGATTGATAAAAACAATAATGGATAAGTTCAATGAAAATAAATCCAATCAAAGTGAAGAATATAAAGAAGAGATATATAGGAGGGATAAGTAATTGAAATTGACTAGTATTGTGTGATACATAATTAACTCTCTACTTCTATCCGTACGATAATGATATCCATGATAATCATCTTAATTACCCGTTTCCATATAACGTTACTACTCTTCACCTTTTCTTCAAACTCTATCCTGTTTCTTGATTCTACAGGTGTTATCCAACAAACAAAAAAACAGGCATCTTATGCTAGTAATATAAATTTATATTTGTCGTATTAAATAAACCCATTATAAAATATTTTATACAAAAAGTAATTCGAATGATAAAAAAAAAAAAAACAAGAAGAGCCCAAAACCGAATTAGCCAAACAATTTTATACCTCGTTCAACAAACAACGATAATTAAATAACACCTCTTTTTCAAAATTTTTTTTTCTTAGTTCAAAACCAATCTTTGACGAAACCATTAATATATGTATAGAAACATTTGTAAAAATAATGATAATAAATGAGCTTAGATACCCAACTTAGTTCTTCTCCAGTGTCTTCTCTTAGCATTGTATCTAATTTTGTTATCAGTTCTCAATCTGATCCATTGTGGCAATGGTCTGTTTTGTTTTTGAGCCTTGGCTAACTTTTGTTTAGTTCTGAAAGATTTTTGAGACTATAAATGACAAAAATAATATGTTAGTATATTGTATTCTCTTTTTGGTGGTTGACTGGTTTTTGGCTGACCAAACAGATGAGTTCATTTAGTTGGTAACTTGTCCGACTATCCATATGATGACACACACACCAATCTAAGTGTGCGTTTTTTTATAGAACTATTCATTCATCTGATGGGGTTTCTGAGCTGTTGGTAGTCATTTTGAGGGGTGTACATACAGGCATCTTTGATCTTAATTAGTTACTGAAGAAAGAATCTCTAAAACTTTTTATGAAAAATTTTTGTTGTAAGAAGAATTTTTTTCTTCCTGAAAGTGAAGCAACAAGTGAGTGAGAGTGACAGAGGGAGAGGGAGACAGTGAGACAGTGTGAGAGAGACAAACTGAGAGAGAGAGAGAGAGAGTGAGAATACAGTACAGTACACTAAGAACGAGCGAAAAATTTTCTGGTCAATATGCAGGTCAATAAATTACTTTTTTTTTCTTTCCAGTCTTAACTTAGCTTCGCGGTGGGTAGCGAGAATTGTGTAGTAAGCAAAAAAAAAAATTTCAGTTCAATTATCACAACTTTTCACAAACGGTCTTTCTCTCCTTCCAACATACAATTCAACCATGACTAGAACCTCCGTCTTAGCTGATGCTTTAAACGCCATCAACAACGCTGAAAAAACTGGTAAGAGACAAGTCTTGATCAGACCATCCTCCAAAGTCATCATCAAGTTCTTGACTGTTATGCAAAAACACGGTTACATTGGTGAATTCGAATACATTGATGATCACAGATCCGGTAAGATTGTTGTTCAATTAAACGGTAGATTAAACAAATGTGGTGTTATCCAACCAAGATTTAACGTCAAAATTAACGACATTGAAAGATGGACTGACAACTTGTTGCCAGCTAGACAATTCGGTTACGTTATCTTGACCACTTCTGCTGGTATCATGGACCACGAAGAAGCTAGAAGAAAGCACGTTTCTGGTAAAATCTTAGGTTTCGTTTACTAGGTTAACATGTATAAATAGCATTGTCATTAATATATCATTTAATAATGGTTCGTATAATAATTATTACCTGCGTTTTTTTGTAAGAGCATTTTGCAGTATTCTGTTACTATTATTTTTTTTGGTGAGGGGAAATTAGGGCTATAACCCTATATCAAATATCTTTCACGTGTGTGCGCATAAATTGAACAAGAGAAAATTTTTATTGTGCAAACCAAAAAACGCATACTAATTACTTACAATAATAAGTTTGGGATGGTTAACCAATGCGCGAACACACACTAACAGTGAGGGAAAAACAAATTGTAAAAAAAGTTGAAAACTCTTCTTGTCATAATACCGTTTGAAACACATATACACAGTAATATCAAAGATGTCCACTGGTATGTTCATAAACTACCGAATTACAAGAAAGAACTCAATAATCACTATGGGAGGAATAATATTCAAAGATCGTTAAACATTAAAGGAGACAACAGATTAGTAATATGGAATAAATTGCATGGATTAAAAACGGGAAATTGAAAATTTGAAAATGATAGATTATATAATTATGGGAATGCATTGAAAAAACTACATTAATTGAACGAGGATTAGATTACTCATACATTATTGGAAAGAAATTACTATTCAACAATCATATCATGATAGAATATACTTAACATCCCTCATCTCAGATTATTGAAGGCTCTTTTTTCTTTATTCTTGGAAATTCCTAAATCAAAGTGAATAATTTTTTTTTAATACTAACATTTTTTTTTTTAATTTTATAGACCGTTCCCAAGTTTTCGGTGTTGCCAGAATTTTTGCTTCATTCAACGATACCTTCGTTCACGTTACTGATTTATCCGGTAAAGAAACCATTGCCAGAGTTACTGGTGGTATGAAGGTTAAAGCCGACAGAGATGAATCCTCTCCATACGCTGCTATGTTGGCTGCTCAAGATGTTGCTGCTAAATGTAAAGAAGTCGGTATCACTGCCGTCCACATCAAATTGAGAGCTACTGGTGGTACTAAAACCAAGACCCCAGGTCCAGGTGGTCAATCTGCTTTAAGAGCTTTGGCCAGATCTGGTTTGAGAATTGGTAGAATCGAAGATGTTACCCCAGTTCCATCTGATTCTACTAGAAGAAAGGGTGGTAGAAGAGGTAGAAGATTGTGATTTCGGTATTTTGCCATTATTATTCACAATTTTATTATTACTACTAATTGCTACATGATATTAAAAGGTTTTTGGGGCGTGAGATAAGTATTTTTGATTTGATAAATAAAGAAAAAATTAAAAATGTTTATATTGTATTCTATTCTAAAAATGCATTCGATGATTGTATAAAGTTAATATATACATAATTTTAAGAAAACAGTTAAAAATATATTAAAAAACGAAAACTACGTTATAGAATATAAAGTAATTGTAGCAAATAATAGAGAATAGGGCGACAGGAGGGCAGGAAAATGCGTGGCGAGGGAGAAGCGACGTACGATAGAACAGGGATATTTTTTGATACCGCGAGTTTCGTCGTATGTTTTTTTTTTTCCTTCCTTGTACCTATTAAATGTTGATCTATTGTTTTCCATTCCACTATACGAAAAACCCCACCACACATAATACAGTCTCTAATTGAATAGAAATGATATATCCATCACTTCTATACAAGACCATTCTACTGCCGTGTCTACGGTTCAGGACGTGTCTGAATTTCATTCGTTTTAGTTCCAGTGCATTTCGTGAATCCTCGAGAGAACAAGTCCACATTGCATTGAACCTACTATATCCTGGTCTAGGAGATCCTAAATATGAAACCGCCATTCAAGAAGCGCTAGGAAAGATTAAACATAGCGATGCAGAACCACCAACACCCGAGCCACATAATACAAATCTCGAAAGGATTATTATACCAGGAACTGAAGAACAACTAATAGATGCATATAAACAGTATCAAGGAATATTATTTGAATATGAAAAACCAAACGACCCCGAGACGTGGATATCTGAACAGATAGAAGCGATAAAAAACCATCAAGTTCCAAATATTTTCATGCCTGATTTCAAGAAAGTATTGGATGATTTTGATTTCATGTTCCCCAATTATTCAAGTAGTGAATTTATCGATAAATCAATGATATATGACTCACAACCACAATCCCAACCTAGAAGATACGATATAAATCCCACATTTAACGAATTGGTTGAACTTGATCTATTAAAGCATGATATAAAGTTTAATCCATTGATCCTAACAGGTAAAGAATCAAAAATAAAAGTTGTGTATGCTGATTTATTTGGTGAATGGATCAATCCCCATAAACAAATAGAGTGTTTGCAACGGATAAGAAAGTTGGGGAGATATTCTTTATTATATTATGGGATACTATACGGTTCACCATTCAAAGCACCCTACCCGGGTCTTCAAGTGATTAATGGCTGGTGTTTTTCTCGAATTGTAAAAGGTGAGAAGACAAAGAGATTGGTGAAGGCAATGCAGAGGGATGGGAAAGTATATACAATTGAACAATATTTGGGACTTGTATCGTTAGTCAATGGAGGAATATCACGGAGATGTATTGAAAGTATCCATAATATATCCAAACCTGATCGTGGTCCTGACAGAACAGGGGACCCGAATTTTAAAATCCCCAAGGAGCAAATACAAATTGTGGAGAAAAACTTCAAGCAATATCTGAAAATTGGAGAATTAACATTTGGTTCAATTAAGACATTTGCAAAATTGAATAATGTGAAAATAAAACCGGCAAAGGATTTAACTCCGTTTCAAAAAGCAATTTTTGGATATTTGGTGTGTTTGGATTATAATAATGCATTTGAATTTCTTCAATTAGAACCTGTTTTAAATAAACAAAAAAAGGCATATATTTGTGAATTGTTCAACAAAACCAAAATACCATTACCAGAGATTAAGAATGTTGAAAAACCTTCAACTCCATTTCAATTACGTATTCCCGTAATTAACAATAATAGAATTAATAGAATTCTTTTAACGAAACTCAATAATGATTCGGAATTAGGAAGAACAGTTCGGTCTATTTCAGAGTCCGCCCTGCTGAGATATGAATATTTCATAAGGTTAGCGCTTACCAAACATTTGTTAGATGTGCCAGAACAAAGCAGTGAATTTTTATCAATATTAACTAGCAATTCATTCAAATGTTATGTGGAGGATTATATTGGATCAGATATGAGGTTTGATCAAATGATTGCATGTATGTCGGAAGAACAAAAATTTGCCTGGACTGATGATTTAATTAAAAAGTTGAAAATGGTTCTGCAAAATCTCGATGCCCCTCTGATGGAGTTATTTATCAAAGAGTTTAGAAACCAAACAAATAAGCATTCTCGAGTACGAATCAACAATCATGGATTGAATAAGTTATTAAATGGTGTTGTTATTGATTCTGCTGCTGCTGATAATGAAGATGATACTGGCTATTTGCATGACCTTGGATTGGCATTTGTCAAATACGCATATACAAAAGAAAACATGAGATTAAATCTCCAACAATTCATCCTTCTACTCAGATCAGTAGAACAAGGGGGAGTACTTGAATCACAATTCACCAAAATTGGCAAAATTGTTCTGAACCATACCCTTGAAGAGAATGAGGAATTCACGGCAAAGATAATTGCTGCCATTGAAGTAGAAGGAATTATATGGAAAAAAATTGCTTCAACCAGGTTTGAACATTCAAATATCCCTATTCCTGAACTTTCAGGAATTACCGTTTCATCCCCACGAATTCCTGCATTAGATTTAAATGAATTGAAACTTCCCCGGGTTGAATTTGACAACAAGGATCATTTTAAGAGAGCATTATTAATTAATTATTATCTATTACCAAAAGCAACCACCTATATTGATTCATCACGTAGAAACATCAATATTTTCCCAATAATGGAAACTGTATCCAAAATGGCGGTATTGGGGAGTTCATATTTCGATTATGCCATATTACACGGATCAAAAAACAATAAATACAAAGATATCCTAATGGATAAGAAATTCAAACGGGATATATGTCAAATCACAGGTTTACATCATCCATTTAATGGGAATTTTGGAATTTGGTATGATCAAGAACTTGCATTTAGAAATCGAAATGAATATTTTGAACTTATTACATATATTCAAATGTTTAATCAATATTTAGGTTTACTTTTTGTTTATCATAAACCTGAATTGGACATGTATATAGAAAAACTCATATTACAGTTAAATAGATTATAGATATTGTTAGTTGTTACACGGGATTGATTATTATATCCGTTTATGGTAATTGATTTCGATTATAAATAAATATGATCTGATCTGATTATTTGCAAAACCACTTTGTTTAGTCATTAAGATTGATTCTCATGAGGGTGGTTAACCAAAACTTACACACACCATATGTTGAATACCACACGGAACGGACATATAGAGAGAGTGGTTGAGAGACAAAGAGAAAAAAAACTCTTATCATAAGGAACTAAGTTTGTGCACGCAATTTTCCTGATTAGGTTGCAATTTCCAGAAAAAAAAAAGTCGTGCACATTTCCCAACAACTTTCTTTAGTTCCTTTGTAATTGATAACGGTGTTAAATCATGATATCAAATAATTAGAGGAGAAAGGTGTAATGTATCGGTGTACGTATGTTTTTAGGAGTTAATGCATGATGGCTACTCTAGGTATTGTTCTTTTTTTTTTTTTTTAACTCGATTAGAACATAGTTTCCTGGAATTGATTTTAGACTTCCAGTGTATATAAAGCAAGAGGAAGTTCAGCATACTTGGTGAACAGCATCCTTTTATTGTCAAGCATCATCTTTGATAACTACTATTCTTAAAAGTAAAAAAAAAATAAAATGGACCAAATTGGTTTGGTTGTTATTATTATAGGTGTTACAGTTGCGTTATCACACAGATACATCAAAGCATTTATTTATAAATTAACCAATTCCTCACCGGTAAATACCAAGACTAATAATAATACTAATGAAAAGGGACCACAAGCTGGGTTGGTTGAAGCGTTACCGGAACCAACTCCATTGATGATTACACCTGAGCAAGTGGAGAATTATGATGACAGACCTTGGAGACCATTTAGATGGCCATATCATCAAACGATGTCGATTTTCAAATTGGATATCAATCATTGGTTAGATATGGATAAATACTATATCCACTACATCAAAGAAAAGGAAAGAATTAGACATAAATATGGTAAAGAGAACTTTGATTGGTTACCGGAAGGATATGATGCATGTTTTGAATTGATGGAGACGGTGGTTAATCATTTGGTGAAACGATACCCATTATTATTTACGGTATTGAAAGATGGAAATTATGAATCTGGTAATGACGGTGATGGGAAGATTGTTCGGAATGAAATCACTAAAGAAGTTTTGGATATGACATTACCATTGAAAGAACATCCATTAATTTATGTTTCCAAATTAGCAAAAGAAGATTTCTATATTGTTTTGAAAAACCCTAAAGATGGGTTACATTATTTAGTTGCAGCTGCCGTTCCATTCCCTGGGGGTACATTTTCTATTGATAAGAAAATCGGCAATCATATCGATACCATTCATGAAGATGTACCATATTACAAGGAAAAATTGAAAAAATCAATGGAAAGATGGTTTGCAAGAATGAAACCCAGTGATCCTGTTGAACGAGCAAGTTGGTATATCACTTGGGATGTAAACTTGAAAGTCAATACTGTTTATCAAATTCCTAAATTCAGACCCAATTTAGAGGCAGATATGAAATCAGCCGAACCAAAACACTTTAATGTCAGAGTTGAAAGACAAACTTTAAGAAGATTACCTAAAACCCAAGCAATTATATTTACTAATCATCCCGTTTTCTATTCTTTAGAAGAAATGCAAGACGAGCCTATGATTCCTTCTTTACTTAAGAAAATCTTGTATGAAGGTCCGGAAGATATTTTGAAATACAAAAATATGCCATTTATAAGGGATCATCTTGTGGGTTACCTTGATGAATTAATCCAACGACAAAAAGATTTGAAAATCATTGATGATGATACTCCATTACGAACACAACCAACATATCCTTTTGCGCATTGGGTTAAGACTGATTTTGATTATGTCAACGGTTGGAACAACCCAAGTCCTGCTTACGAAAAAACTCAAATGAAGACCGATCTCTACAAGGATAGGGAACTTGCAGATAACGAATAGTACCAGTGAGTTTGTAGTTTGTTTGTAACATATATATATATGTGAATTGATAAGTTTCCTTTTTTATCAGGAGCTCTACTCGAGGTTGTCAATACATGTTAGTTGTAAATTGACAATTTGAATGTTCAACATTGGCAAATCCAACAGAGGAATGGTGGGTGTTGGTTGTGTTGTTGATTTGATTTGATTTGATTTTGTGTGTTTGCAAAGATTAACACTTACGCGCGTATGTTGGTTCACCAATTGACAACGAAGGGTTGGTTGGGTGTTGCCAAAAAAAGAAAAATAAAAAAAAAAAAGTTGGCTGTGGGAAGAGTCCTGGATAAACATATATCAGTAATCAACAGCAACAAATATTGTGATCAAGGCAATGCGATACATATGGTGATTTCATCGTTAAGCTTGTTTTCTGTTTGCTTCTTTCACCGAGGGTCGTAAATGTAACTTTGCAATCAAGCGAAAGCAAAGTTACTGTGACGTGGAATTTTGTATGCAACAATATGTAAGTAATTAGGAGGCAAAAAAAATTGACTTACATACATTACAAATACAAATAAGCTAAACTAAGAAACTACGTTAAGATAACAAGCTCCGGTTATTATCCTAAAAATAGAAACAATATGAACATGTACAAGACAATACAATAATTATGTCTTCAAGCCTCCCCCTTGCTTTTTAATGAAGTTTTAATGCCTACAATAAGCAGTAGTAACTTGGTTAACAGGAATTACGTCATGACACTGTGGTAGGCTCTACCGAGAGAGAGAAGGGAGAGGATAGAATAGAATAGTAGGAAGAATGGCAGTGGTTATTGGACATGAGTTTGTTAGTTTTTCTTGTCGTGTGAGGGTCAATATCTCCGTGTATTCTCCTTCCCAAGTATGCAATTGTTTGAATAATAATAATAATAATATTATTATTATTATTACTACTACTATTGCTATTACACGATTAACTTTGCGTTCTTTTGATGAATTAACAATTACAATTTCATCTTCAATTTCACTTTCACTTTCAATTGCGCTACACACTCCTCCTTACTTCAAAAGGGCTTTTTCTTACTCTATTCCTTACTCTCACTCTCTCCACTCTGAGCTTAAAAATAGAACTGGTTACATTTATCTTTGTGTTTGAGGGATTAGCACAGCGACGATCTAATCATACTTCCAGAGATCGGTCATTGTTCACTAACCCAACGATCCTGCCATCCATCCCTTTCAACTAATTACAACATCCGCAATACAACAAGCTGTTCATGATGGAGAGAAACATTTTCGTTTGGTATTAATCGTGCAAAGACGCGCTGTGAGTTTTTTTTTTTTTTTTCCAGACGACAAGTGCCGCCAAAGATTATAGAGAGAGATTGATTCAAATCAGGTCAATAATTTTTTTTTTCTCTTCTTCTTCTTCTTTCTTGTTCGTCTCACTTCATACATCAAATTATCAAACCAAACAATTTCTTCATTTCAATTTAAAACAACACACCAATTAATTACTTCCCCTTCCCCTTCCCCTTCCTTTACTTTCCACTTTTTTTTTCGTGCATTTAGTGAGTGCTAATTTACCCGTTTTTAGTCATTTATAGAAGTTTTCTTAGGGGATCTGCGGTGGCAGGCAGAGAATACAACAAACCAAAATAGAATAATTTTTTTATAAGAAAAAGATATGGGTGAACAAATCAGAACGTCCTTGGATGTTCCTTCAAATATACTGGAATACCCTAATTCACCACTTCAATCCATAGAAAGACTAATAAAAAAATCCAGCCCGTCTCCGGCAAACAATACCCATACCAATACCAATACTATTAATAGTAGTCTTCCCGGGTCTCCTATATCCCAGCAGTTAATTAATGAAGCAAACATGGACAGAGAAAGTATATATTCCTTTGATTCTGTGAGTACCAGTGGCAGATTGTTAGATAGACTAGGTTTGGAAGATGACGATGAGAATTATGATGACGACTCCTTTTCGGTATTCAATAAGCGAGAGAGTATTGCCTCCATTCAAACCACAGGACGATTGTTAGATAGATTGGAATTGGATTCTTCCAGGACACAACCCAACAACCGGGACAGTAGAATAGCTCCAAATCAAAGAGGCGTATTACCAGTACAACCAGTGAGTAATTTAGCCGATATAAGAGGATTAAAGAATCAAAAGAATTCCCTGACATTACAAAGACGTCTAACAGATCTACAAAAACAACCCAATCGAGTAGTTGTTGAAGAAGATGGGAAACCCAACTTGGTTGCTTCAGTACTGAAACCTATACAAAGAACAATGAATAACCTACAACCAACTCAAAAACCACAACAGGCACCGGCCCATTTGAGACATGTACCTATGAATCTCGTGTTCAATAATCTAAACAACTCGGCAGAGACCATAAAGTCAGATGCAGCATCTTTGAAGAAAGTCGATACTCAAAAGTCGCTAACGCCAGAGGCTAGTATTGGACCATCATCGTTATCATCATCATCAGTACAAGGTCCACTGAAGTCACCTTTATTATCGCCAAATCTATCTAATTTCCCAAGTTCATCAAATTCACCTGCATTGAGTGCTTCGTCATCATCAACTTCACTTAGAACCTTGCCAGGTCAATATGGATCTGATTCCAATGTACCAACATTGTCAAGTTTGGATATGAAAACAAGATCAAACAGATCCAATTCATTACGACCACCATCACAAAGGCCATCTAATATCACCCGAACTCCATCTGCCCCCGCTCTTCGTCGTAGCAGTAATGAAAGCAATGAATCAGTTGGAATGAGAGCTAGATCGGATAGCACAAATTCCAATTCTTCATTTAGTACGATAACCTCAAACACCTCACAAGGGACCTTATCCCCAACACCATCACAACAACAGCTACAGGGAGATTTGACAAATCCAGAAGAAAGAACCAACTATGCATTACAATTACGTACTCTTGGAAAACATAGAGAAGCATCATATCAATTACAAATTGCTGCCAATATACCTTATAATTATCCTAAAGCAATGTTTTTATATGCCATGGCATTGAAATTTGGTCAAGGGGTGAAACAAAATGATCGTCATGCAATTAAATGGTTAACGAAATGTATATTATTAAGTTCACTGAGTATAAATCCCAATAATATATCCATGGTAATTGAAAAATTAAATGGATTACCCCTTGATGATTTAGTGAAATTGATAATGAGAAATTTACAAAATACAATTGATAAAGATATTCATAAAAATGGCCAAGATCCATTGATATTATATCCAATTTTTCTGAAATTAACCAAAAATCAAATTGCCAAAGTTGTTAGTATATCACGAACAAAAGGTGATGTTGTTGCTTGTAGTTATTTCGAACTTGGAATGTTATTAATTAATGGATATGGATTAATTGATGATGGAGTTGGGTGTTTACAAAAAGCGGGTTCGATGGGATATATTGATGCTATGGTCCAATTGGGGGAAATTTATAGTCAGAAAACTAAATCATTTAAAAAAGATTTGAAAAAAGCTGCTGCATGGTTGAGGTTGGCTGAATTGTTGGGGGTTAAAGATATTGGTAATTCATGGATTTACAAAAATAAATACAACTAGTAGTAGTAGAACATTGACGAACAAAATATATATATAGATTAAATGAATAATTAAAATGAATGAATAAATAAATAAATTAAAATAAATAGTATTATGGTTTTTTTTGTTTCTTTCTTCCTGTTTAATGAAGTACAAAAGTTCTATAAAATAATACAATTTCAATCAATAACATAATTAAATTTATCAATGATTCAAAAATAATAATATATATGTAATCAATTTGATTTTTAAATCCATGTAAATAATTCTGTTTAAACATTTTCCCAACCAACAATATTGGAATACTGATAATTAAATCTGTGAAATACATCAAGAATGAAATCCAATTATAAAATAACCAATTGAATTCATCCAAAAAAATCCAAATACTTGGAGTATCAATTATCAATTGTCCATATCTCTTGAAAAAAGGATCAACTCGAACAGGTGATATTGGGGATGTGACGGATATATCATAATAATAGGCCATGAAATATTGAAACTTGATAGAACGTTCAATTATTGGTCTAGAAATAGCTTCACAACTTTCACAATCCACGATTTTGTTAATTGAATTTGAATTTGAATTTGATTGAGTTTCAGATAATGAATATGTTGATAATCTGTGTTTTAAAAGTGGGAATCGTTCTTGGGAAGTGGATGCATGAATAAAAGGTTTGATGTTCTTGCTCTCTCCAATTGGTAACAATGGAGGAAGTAGCCAAGAAAACCAATTTATGAATGATAATACTGTCCATGGTTTAGTTGATTGTTTCTTTTGCTCACCATTATGTCTGCCGTTTCTGCCATCATGATCGCCATGATCATCATAGTTGTCATCACTGTCATTGGCATGCTTACCATGTTTATAATCAAATCCAGCACCACCGCCAAATTCAAGTTTACCATCATGTGGAAATTTTAACTTAAAGTTTCCACCACCTCCACCACCATAATGGGTCTCATTTGAATGGATTGAATTTTCATCGTCTTCAATTTCCTCTATATTCTCAAATACTCTCTCGAGTTCAGGCAATATTGATTTAGCTGGACTTTTTGGTGGTTCTTGTGGATTATTTTTTGCTTCATCTAATTCACTCAATGCAGCAATAGCAGTGGCATTGTTCAAGTAGTAAGTGTTTTGAGGTGACACGGAATATAATTTATCCATGAAATCCAGACATGATTTGTAATTCTTGACACAGTTCAAGGTCGACAGCGAACTGGTTGATTTCCTCATTGGTGTGGCAATAGGTGAAGTTGAAGTTGGAGCACAACAAGCAAAGTTATTACTGTCAAGGTTGAACTCACTGGGGAGGTCTTTAATGGAAAGTTTCTTTTCCAAGTGATTCAGACACTGTGGTACCAATGTATGTGATGAATTCCGACTGACAATGGATTTTTTACGACATGATTCTTCTTTGAAATTCTTGAAATTTTCAAATAAATTTTCAATCTGTTCCATATTGTTGGTTGAGCATTTGTATTTGCATGAATCATCCCAAACGAGGTAATAATTCAAAAACTTTCTATAAATATGATGATAATCAAATGGGTTGTAGTGAATTATACCGTTAAGAATCAAAGTGTAACCTAACCAAATAAATCCCATATCAAAAAAGTCAATATTGAATTTATAATATTGGTAATAAATTATGGCTAGTTTTATTGCTTCTTCCATGATTGGGTACACAAATGATTCAAATGTCGATGATTCCTCCCCTATATTGAGCTTGTTACTGATGATTAGATTATATATGAACTTGATGATATAAGAAACAACGGCGATGACAACACCAGCCATTATATCGGCAAAGATTTGACATGTGGCAATGGGTTGATGTAGTAGCTTATTAGTAATGTAAGTGATGTTTATTAGTAGTAGGACAACAAGCACTAGCAGTAGTAAAACATAATAGTAATATATCCCCTTCATAGCAAACAGAAGGAATATATTGTTGTTGTTGTTGTTGTTGATGATAAGGAGAAAGGAGAGTGGGGAGTAGAAAATGATTACTTACTTAATTTATTTGTTTTTTTTTTGTTGCTACTGGTGATGATTTGATGATGAAAAAAAATCCGTATAAATATGCAACACAAAAATTATATGTGTAGTATTTTGTTTCTCTCTGTGAATAGTAAATTAACTTGTCGTAGTTATTGTCCACTGTTGCGTGGGTGCGTGGGCGGGCGTATGGGGTGCCTCGGTGCCTCTCCTCGGTGCGTGTCTCTGCGTCCACTTTCTTTATTTCTTCTACACCGACACACTACCCCTCATTTTAATAAATTTTCGCCACTACACACTTTGGCATTAAAATTTCACACCATATAATTTTCCCTTACACCTCCCAATTGCAACACCACTTGCAACAGCAATTACAATTACAACAGCAACCACCAAACAGCACTCCTGACAAAATGACTAAAACAGACTCAAAAAGAGTGATACCATTGGAATCGAATCCTGCAATTTTCACCGACCTCGCATATAACTTGGGTTTATCACCAGTGTTAGAGTTCCATGATGTATATTCCTTAACTGACCAAGATTTATTAAGCTTCTTGCCTTCTCCAGTATATGCTGTCATCCTATTATTCCCCTTGGGACGCAACTACGAAACTTATAGAAAACAACAGGATGCCACTAGTGCTACGTATAATAACCAATTGACTAACCAAATCAAATGGTTTAAACAAACAATTGGAAATGGTTGTGGATTATACGCATTACTTCATATATTGACTAACTTACCTAAAGATTTAATCATTTCAAACTCTAAATTATCCAACTTATTAGAGAATATCAGTAATGGATTATCCGTTGATGAAACTGCATTGGTAGTGGAAGAATTGGAATCGGATATTAAATTGGATGAGAATTTTGGTGAAAAGGGTCAAACCGAGGCTCCTGCAGCTGAAGAATCAGTGGAATTACATTTCATCTCGTTTATAAAAGGTAAAGATAATCATTTATATGAGTTGGATGGTAGAAGAAATGGTCCTATAGATTTAGGTGAATCAGTTAATGAATCAAACATTATTAATGATCCTTTACTAACAGAAAAAATTCAATTCTATATTGATAATGCTGATGAAGCTAGCAAAAATAATTTTGCAATTATGGCAATTGGACCGTCAATTGATTGAATGATAATTTAATTTTTGACATGTTATATGTATTTTATTTATAATATATACAAATATATCGGGCCGGGGAAATAAAAAAAAATTCTTTGTAATAAGAACTCAAAAAAAAAAAAACTAATCTCTTTAAACAAAACTAAAACAATTGAATAATGTTAGATTATACTTACAATAAAGTAAGAAAAAAATGAAGAAAAAAATGGACAGTAATTGATTACTTTTGCCCTTTGATATCCACTTTATTAAACTTTGCAACTTGTGCTCTCATAATTGGTCTGATTTTGGACAGAACCATTTCCAATTTTGTTTTATCAATTTCATCTTTTAATCCAAGTTTACACAAATAAGTGTAACATGCCACATTACTTTCTTTAAGTGTTCCCTCAACAAATCTCAACTTTTCCATAACTAAACTTATATTGATCGTGTAAAACGTGTATGTCATGGCAAGTAAAGCACGAATTCTGATTTCAGGCAATAATTCATTCTTAAGGAACTGAAATGCTGTATGTGCTGCTTTAAAGTTGACGAATTTTTCCAATTGAACGAAAAAAAACTCATAATCACCTTCAAGAATTCGGGAATGAACCTTTATAAGTGTCATTATGAATTCGTAAAGAATCTTTTCTTGATCATTCAATTCAAAATTCTTATATTGAGTTAATAATGAAAGTTGAATTTTCGAAATCTCACTATAACTCTTGGTTGTGATCATATAAATCAATCTCAACAATATTTGCTCCAATTCTTTCAGGTAGAACTTGTTTCTTAAAGATATATCGTTGATCCTTTTGTTACTGTAAAGAAACTTGAGTTGGGATGCACATTGATTATACTCACCTTTATCGAGATTTTCTATTGAAATCTGCGCATTGACTTCATAAACATGTAATGTGAAATCATTCTTTATATGCTGCACCGTTAGATCTTGACGAATTGACTTGAGTTGATTGATTATATAACTGTAGTCTTGGTTCTGAGAATAGTTCTTGAGAACTTCTCGTAAACTCTGATGCAATATTCGTTCAGGTCTAACATGTAAAGGATTTGCTGCAGATGTCAATCTCATATAATTTTTTTCCAATGAAGTGCATGTTCCCACAATTGGAGCATTTGGGTCCCTGGTTTCGTAGAAACTAGAAATAGGAACTGCCAACTCATTAAATCTTTCCAAACGGGCACGTTTACGATCATCCGAGTCATAAGATGAGTTTGGACGTTTCTGTTGCCCCATATTCCCATTCTTGAAATTATTCCCTTTTTCTTTCCCTTTTTGCTTTTGCTTTGGTTTTTTCTTTGACCCTGGGCCTGCTCCTGGTCCTGGTCCTAGACCTGGTCCTAGACCTGGACACAGACCTTGACCCTTGCCGTTTTGATTTTTTCCAAGGGATTGTTTGTTATTGCTAAATGCATTGGTTGGCATTTTTTGGTTAGTAATATTCTTCTGCAATTTTATAGGAACTGCAGAGTTAGGTTCATATGGCGCATCATCATCATCATCATCATCTAAATCTCCGTCCATTCGAAGACCACCCACGTTAACTGATGTAGATGATGAAGGTTGATTCCCAAAGGTTCTTCTGGTACCAAGTGGCAAAAGATTTGCATTTGGTTTCTTTGCTTTTTCTTCTTTACCTTTTGGTTTTCCTTTTCCTTTTACGTTTCCCTTATTATTACCTCCTGCTCCTACTTTGGCTCCTCCTCTAGAACCACCTTTGGCACCCTTTCCACCATGATTACTTTTTCCACCTCTTTGGCCTCCTTTATTTGCACTTGGAATGCCTGCCATTATCGTATTTCTGTTTGGCTCTGTTTGCAATGTTGGATTATACTATTTCAAGTAAGTTTTCAAGTTTTCACGTTTTCTAGTTTTTTTTTTGTTTTTGGAAGAGAACAACAGTTCTGTGATGGGACACGGCACACTACTTCTACTTTGGCATTTTTCTCACCCAATTCCAAATCCAAGCCATCTCTATACAGCCTTTCCTGGAACATAAGTAATCTCTGGTACCTTCTATAATGAGTCCAAAAAAAAAGAGATTAAGCCTATAATGACCAATTACAAGTCTTGGTTATTGGTCTTATTAATGCCATGTTAATTAAGTTTGAAGGTGTTAATAGATGGTTGTTTGAAAATTCTATGAATCTTTCTAGGTGTAGAGTTTGACCATTCGTATAAATACATCGATTCGATAGAGATCTTCATTTTAAACTTGTTAATCAATTCCCTAAAATTTTCTATCCTGCAAAAGAGTACATCGAATTGATTAGAAGTCTTTGGGTTGCTGACACAACTGGCCATGTCACTATTTTGGAAGATTCTACTTATTACTTAACCCAGAATACCAAAAATATTCAAATTCATATAGATCAACTTTAACTCTAACTAACTAACTAACTAACTAACTTGATCATCAGATGGGTGCTAACAGAATAGTGATGTATATGTTCCAATATTACCAGGTTTCTCCACACAATTTGTGAAGAGGATGTTGAGAGTGTGTATATTGTGTGTGACTTTTTTTTTTTTTTTCCTCACAAGTTGTTTGTTTTCCTTTTTTTTTTTTCTAGATAATGTAAGCGAATTCCCTTTTATTAGAGAAAACAGATATACCACTATTTCAATAACTCAATCCTCCAGGGACCCATTATATGCAATGAAGTCTTCGGTATTTGCAAGTAGTACGCCACAATCGCGGAAGTCAAATGTGTCAATAAATACGTCGAAGGACAATGGATCCACGTCGACATCCTCATCAGCCAAACGACCAAGTAACATATCTTGGAATCTAGAGGAAATGATGTCAACATATGCGTCTTCGGGTGCCCTTCCTCCCTTATTATCACCCACGATACCTGATGTTCCCTTTTTCCACCTGAAGGATGATAAAGAAGAAAATGATGCACAACAAGGAAAGTCAAAAGAACCTCCAGTGACAAAGCCTGAACCACAGTTGAAAGCACCGAGACCAAGTTATCCAAGTTCCAAAAAGAGACTACTGGCAGAAGAAGATAGTTATGATTCTAGTTCTGAGGATGATAGTGTAATCAGGCAACTTAAATCTCGAAAGTTGTCGCCAACTTTACCTCCAATGTTTGAGAACACCCCAACACCAGTCAATAATAGCCACGCGGAGGGGTCAACTTCCACGCCAGCAAATTCATCATTTACTAATAAACCAACAAAAGTTGGAACTTTTAAATGGATAAATAAATTAAATGATCCAGCAAAGCCAAAATTCCTACTACGGATTACTGTGAATAATAAATTAAAGTACAAGAAATTTTTCAACAAACCAGCAAGTCCCCTGAAATTAAGTGGGTTTAAGATAAGTTCTACCAATGTGAAACAATCAACCCCTACGCCTAAGATTGTTGTTGTTGATGATGGTACCGAGAAGCAAGAATTCCTTAGAGAAAAAGAAAAGCAAGAACTTCTTAGGGACAAAGAAAAGCAAGAACTTCTTCGGGACAAAGAAAAGCATGAAAAGGAAGTTGAGAAATTCAAGCATAAACAAGAAGACTTCCTTCGTGAAAAGGAAGCACAGGAGAGAAAGATATCTGAACAAGAGAATTCTTTGAAACAATTGGAAAAGACGTTACACGCAAAGGAGAAGGAGTTACAGGATTCCGAATTCAAGATGAAACAGACGGTTCCATCTGGGTCAGAACAGAAATTAAGGAATCAACTACAGAAACTCACACAAGATATTATGAAAAAAGAGCAAAACGAAGATGAGGTTAAACGATTACTGATTCATAAGAAGGATACAACTCCTCCTCGAAACTTGTCCAAAACCCAGCGTGATGAAATTAAATCGCAACTCCAAGATAAAAAGAATCACTGGTTCCAATTATCTAAAACAGCGCAGAAGAAATCCGAAGATTGTCGTAATAATGATAGTTTATTGTCGATAATTATTCAAATTGACTCCTTCTTACTTCGAATGGTGTCCAATGATTATGATGAAAGAAGTAAGATTATATCTGGAGTATTACCAAGTGAAAGATCATGGAAAATGTTGGATCGAGATATAAACGATTTCATCAACAGAATTGAAGATTTATTAAGACACAATATTAAAGATAAAATCTTTGCTGACTTCTGTAAGATTTTGAATTGTATTTTATTTCAAGCCAGGGCATTGGTATTGAAACGAATTAATGAAATTTTATCCAGTGTGATTCAACTGTATATCGATAAGAAGAATAATGATTTGAACAGTAAGATTATAGAATTACAACAATTGTCACTTAATAACAATCTAACAATTATAGAACATTTTATGAATTCAAATCCAAATTATTTAAATGCCGTCATTCCAGTCAGATTCCCAATTACTTGGTTTAATAAATGTTTGAATTTGGAAATACCTCAACATGAATATAATCTAACCGATTTTGATAAATCAATAAAGCCAACTTTACAATTATTTTATTTACCATTTGGAAATTATACCAATTTGAATGAATTGACGGCATTTTTATTCAGTATTATGAAAGAGTTCATTGATATTTATAACAAATTTAACAGTTCAACTGCCATAACATACCCCCTTCAAAGTGGTCAATCTTAAATAGGTTTATTTAAATTTAATGTACAAATGTATTAGTAAGATCATCATAACCTGTAATGTAAGAACACTCAAAACATTGGATGTTTCTTTTCATCAATTTTGACATACGTTTGTGACAAGATTATCACAGTATGCAGGAAGTTTCAATCCCAGGAGCTGTAGCTCAGTTGGTAGAGTATCGGATTCCAA